>JAJHUR010002379.1:0-40061 GCA_027495735.1 Lutjanus campechanus | reverse complement strand
CTACAGTACAACCTACAGGGGTTTTCTGTTCATTTCTCTCTAGAGCCTGTTGCGTGTCATTCCTGTCCTGGTTTGTCTAGACCTCTGCTATAAACTCACTTTCAGCCCTCAGGTGAGTTTTCAGGAATGTGTGAGCTTTTCTGTGTGAAGAGGGTCAGACACGTACCGTTCTGTAGTCATCTGACGAGTCTCTCAGTTGACTGTCACTGCAGAGACACATGAGAGACTTTTAAATGGCCGACAGATAATCTTCGACACCAACACAGAGCTATACATTTATAGTTAAAAATGTATCTGTATGTCCTGGAAGTAATAATAGATTTTTATTGACTACTTTTTTGAAGCAGGTTTGTATGTGGTGGCTTATCAATAGTAAGTAGTGGATGGCGTCAGCAGCGAAACATATTTCAGACACCACAGGGGATGATGGTTTAAAAATGTTCGACGTTATACTTGTACACCTGCTGTATTGCCATTTAAGCAATAGTTCAGATTGTTTGCCATCTACTGGATACACTGACTATCATTAAATTCATCATACAACCTTACGTCAGTCAGCATGCCCCCAGTTTGGAGAAGCAGAAAGTTGTACCAGTGTAGGAAGCTAAGCAATGTACTGCTGTTGACAGGGTCAGCACAAAAATGTATTTTAGCCACCAAAAAAGGGACTCCTTTGACAAAAACAGTCATTTTACTTTGCAGAACACAGGATTTGCTTGTCTACCGTGGCATGGATCAGTTAGTTTGTTATTGTGTTACTGTGGTGAAGTCACATAACAACACAAACTAACAGTTTGAGGCAACAGTGGAAAATTACTAAAATTACTGTACTGTTTTTGTCAATTTTTGTTTTTCTCAGCAATATTTGGCTTGCATCAGAAAAGGCTGTCTGACATCAAGGTAAAGTGATGAAAATATTTTTAGTATAGCAAAGACTTAATATCATATTGATCTTTTTAGTTGGGCCTTTTTTATGTGGTTAAAATACATTTTGCTGCTGACCCTGTCCACAGCTTTGCTTCCTACACTGGTACACCTGCCGTTTCTCCACAGCCATCGACTGTCGGTAATACACTGACTATGGATAAGTATCTCATACAACTCTGCTTCAAAAAAAATATGAACTATCCCTTTAATGGGAAAACACAAACATTTCAAACAGTCTTCCCCTACCACTCTCATATGAGAATGAATGAGAATGATTGATCACATCAAATCCAGCTTCTTTTTTTTTAAATGAAAGAAGCGTAGAACACATGCACACAAAAAAAATCTAAATGAGTGAAATCACAAAAATGTCACAAAGGACAAAAAAAAGTTAAGGACTGGAACCAAACACACAAGAGTCAAAACACTCACTTGGAAGTGCTGTTACCGTTTGTGTCATCCAAATAAGCATCTTCATCTTCATTCTGAAAAACAAGACAGTTCACATTTACATCTACACAACACTGCAGTTAAACATCACTTTATGAGCATGAAATAACACACACCACAGGGCAGCTCACTTCACATTAATCTGAGACTTCCTATTGTGATGTTCAAAGATGACTGAAATCACAAACACAAACAAAATCGATACTCACCCAAACTCTTCAACTGTGCATGTATGTACATGTCTGCAGCCAACAGTATGTAGCTGGTGTTTTCATTTGGTATTTTGAAGGGATTTTTGAACATTTTTTTTTATTTCTTGAGTGGTCAAAAATGATTAAATTTTGCACCAAATAACCAAAGGAGTGAATAAGGTCATGTTCCCAAAGTTAACATTTTGCAAAATACTTTGTGGGGCTCTGCTGAACATTACTCTGAAATCATTTTTAACTTCTAGCATTTTGTGGTTTCTCCAGCACATTTTATTTATTAAGCCATCAACCATTTAGTTTAGTTTATTTGATTTCTAAAAGGGCAGTGTGCAATGACATTGATCATTTACAGGAGATGAAAACATGGTTGCACCAGATTTAGCGAAACGTTAATTTCCATCTGTAGTCCTACAAGTAACAAGTAGGTGCAAGAAACAAGAATTCAAGGTACAGTACAGACCATGATAGAAGCTATAAGAACACACTGTACAGTAAAAAATATCATATGAAATACACAGTAACCACCTCATAAAATGACCAGCTTACCAGTGCAGGTGCCTTACACAATAAAAAACAGTAAGGACACACTGCATGGTACAAAATATAATATAAAATACACCATGACCATCTTACAAAGTGGTTTTCCCCTTTTGGTTCCCATTAATGGGCGACTCCATTTGCATTCTTTTCTGGGTTTAAATGAAAAGGCCCACTCAAAAACCTCCCCTCACTCAGCCTACAGGGTTTATGTGTCGCAACATCATCACGTTTTTAGAGGGGTTTGGGAAAATAGCATTTTGATGCAATAACATACGTACTTCGTCCAAAATCGATTTTTCGGATTCGAATCCATAATAGAACACCACTGGGAAATTACAGGGGGATTTAAAACTTCAAAATGGACACAGACTTTCAGTAGCTTTAATGTTATTCCACACTGTCTGATGGTATCATTATAATCTGTATCAGCTTGTTCTAGCATTTTATTTAAGGTGATATACTGTGCATACTGATACTCAAACCTGTGAGTCCATGTTTTTAATTGTTAATTAATGTTAAATGTTAACAGAAAAACTCTACATGCCTTGAAGCATCGTTTTATACACATTTCCCTTAATTTAACCTGGTATGTGTGTTATCTTTGGAAAATTTGAGATCGCCACCAAACTTCAAAATAAAATACTGCAAGGTTTTTTTTAAAAAAAAGGTCTGACTGCACAGCATAAGTTCTTAATGACAGACCTTCACTTGACATCACTGTGGGGGTTTAAGAGCTTAAATTCATTTTGCATTAAAACCTAAATGTACACCACCCTTGCAAACATCTGACTAGAAACACCAATCATCATGACTTCCTGACAGCAAAGTTCTCGTCTTTTAAAAGAAGCGTTGTAATCAAATAGTCAGTTACATCATGGCAAAGAGGAAGTGGTGTGACCTCCTGCTCCCCCACTTTCAGTGCTCACACACTGCTGCACAACTGACAGAATAAAGGAACTAGCTGGTAAAAGCAGTTGCTGGCAGTAAAGCACAACTCTGCTCTGGCTTGTTTACTAAATTTTTCCATCTGATTGGCAGTGAGCTCTCTGCCATGTTTGTGATGATGTAAGGTTGTCTGTTTCTTACCTCTCCACCTGGCTGAACGATGCCCGTCGAGCGTCTCTCCGTCCTGGGTCTCCTCCTGTCTCTCACTCCCAGACGCTTCTCCCCCTTCGGCTCCTCCTGCTTCACTGGGTCTGTATCTGAAACGCATACAAGTCAACAGAAAACACTCCCTAAGGACTTTTGGTTGAGTCAGAAATCTAACTAGCCACATCCCACAATGCCACTGCGGAGATCCAAGGGAGAATAAATAATAACATCCCTGTAAGAGTGAGGCTGAGGCTCAGATCAGGATTGATCTGAGGTTGATTTGTTTTCAAATATATTTTTTAGCACAACAGGAAGCTGTCTTACCCTTATCCCCAGTTGAACAAAATGCTGTTTTTGACTTTGCAAGCTGATGTTCCGAAAACTGACCTGATGTAATTATTGGGTTAACAGGCTGATTTATCTAAAACATCGTGTCAATCAGATATATTAAATGGGGAAATGCTCAGTTGTCATCATAAACACAAGGGTGGCATGTGGGAGTTGTGTACAAAATATACACATCAATATGAGTAATGGTAGCCACCCTGTCAGATAAACCACACCTAATGCTCTGTACTTAGCAGCAGTGGCCCTTAGAACCCATGTGAGAAAACCTCATTTCCTTTCTAAACTATCCTGAAAAGCACTCCACCCAAGGGCTACATCTTGTTTGTATATGTTACTCTTGATTTACAGTAAACAGAAGTGAGAGAGAGGTGTGACTGGTAAACAGGGCAGTGGTATTGGACTTTTGGGACACTATCAATATCGAGAATTTAACAATGTATTTTTCAATATATCATTCTGATAAGGATCCCTTAAAGGGAGAGTTCGGATTGTATGAAGTGGAGCTGTATGAGGTACTTCATCTACTATCAGTAATACACTGACTATTAATTGAGGTCAGACTGCTTCTGGTTTGGAGAAGCAAGATGAGTACCAGCACAGAAGTTAAGCAGTGCACTGCTGTGGAAAGGGACAGCAGCAATTAAAAAGGCCCACACAAAACAATCTGGTTTAAGTACATGCTATACTTACAATATTGTTATTGCTTTACTTTGCCATCAAACAGCCTTTTTCCAACAGCAAAGCGCCATTACATTATGTTAGCCAAATACTGCCCTCTCCAAACCAACCTGAGTCCTTAAGAAAAAACAGTAATTTCACCTCATATAACACTGGTCTACCACTGCCTCGATCTGTTAGTTTGTTTGTGTTGTTGTGTGACTTTGGAGAATAGGAATTAACACTTTAAAACACCAAAGACACGCAATAACACAAACAAACTTATAGATCAAGGTAGCAGTAGACCAGGAACTCATTTTGCCAAAGGAGTCTGGTGGCTTTGAGAAAGAGATAACAGCATTTCCATTTTTCCAAAACGGGCTGTCTGACTGCAAGGCAAAGCAGTCAAAATATTCTAAATATAGTGTACACTTAAACTGATATAATTTTTTTTAAGTGGGTCTGTCTTAAGTGGCTAAAATATGCTTTACTTCTGGCCCTGTCCACAGCAGTACATTTCTTAGTTTCTGTGTTGGTACTCCCCTCTGCCTCTCCAAACTGAGGACGTGCCAACCTTGATTTACTGTAATCAATACACTGACTGTGACACCTCATAAAACTCCACTTCAAAAAATCAAAACTATCCTTTACATGTGGCTACTCAAGAATTGTGACACATTTATGTATTGAGCGAGACATTTTACAACTGGAAAATAAACTTGCCTGTACTCTTTGGTGGATAACAAACTTTGCAATTGCAACAACTGCTCCTAGATTACCTAAAGTATCTTTTCTGTTGTGAAGTTTCGTGTAACTTGTCAGCAGATCTATACGCCAATACCAATGTACTTCAGCTACAGGCTAATGATATCATCCGTGCTTTGTTAGCGAGTATGGTCACTCTGTTTGCTACCTTGGTTAATGACATGGAAGAGTTCACGTTTGTCTCCAAAAATCAATATAGCTGGAAAAGGTGTGTAGTCAATTTTGTCATCTATGAACAATCCATGAGTATGTCATCTGCACTCACCCCTTTCAGCAGGCGTGACAGTAACAATGGGGCTGACAGGCTGGATGTTACGAGGTGGTGTATCTGCAGCTTTAGCAGCAGTCTTCTCTGCTTCTTTCAAGTCTGTTAGAGTCACGCCCTGCAAGCACAGAGAATAAAACAAAACCACTCAGAGGCCTTATGTTGCAATCAGTTTCTTGGTGGGAATACACCACCTCTCCATTGAGAATGAAGAGATATTGTTGCAGTACATCATCTGGACTTCAGTGAATCTTAGTGTCACTTAAGTTCTGCAGTAACCATTACTCAGTAAATGATTCACTCAATTCAAAACTGTGTTCAGGCAGGTTAGCTGTCTTTCAGTACCACAGCAGAGTAATCTGTTTGCTCAAATGTTTAACTATCCACAGTATTTGCAGCCCTCAACACATTAGTGTGACTGTTGCACCAGCTTAGGCATCAGTCAGTAAAAAGGTGATAAAAACTGTTTGCTTTAGCAGTCACATGTGTCAGTATCTGTCTAACTGACTGAGCTAATATACTTAGCTTCTAATACCCAAAACAGCAAAGAGTGTTTACATGTACTTTGGTACCCTGGTTATAATCCGTTTCTGTTCAAAACCTTATCCGGTTTTGAGAAAAGTGGATATGCTACCTGGAGATAGAAACCAGGATACTGTGGCATGTCAACATCTTATGAAGGTTACTGAGTGGTTGTGGTGGTGAGAGATCAAGAGAAAACTGCATCCAAATGATCAGAAACCTGGAAACCTGTTATCAGCATGCTTGCAGGGATATGAATACCCAGGTTTCTCACATTCCATGTCATATTCCGAATAATTACAAACAGGATGAACCTCATAACCAGGATACTCTGCATGTAAGAGTGCAGTCAGAGTGCAGCAGGCTATGTGACTATACAATGCAGAAAAGGGATTTAGACAGTGACTACATGATTCCAGCTCCTTGTCATTGAACGGAAAGACAGAAAACTGAATTCAAGTATGAATGACTGTAAAGATGTATTCAGATTAGACTACTCTGTCAGCAGTTGGGAAGCACGCAACAAAACAAAGTTTTTTAAAGTCAAGCTGAAATCACATTTAGTCATCCATTTGTGTCAATGTGCTTTTTAAATGTTTTGTTAATAGTTTTTATGATTAAAAAAGAAGGAACATGTCTTCAGGGAACTAACAGAAATGTTCATCACGTTCATCTCAGCAGGCTGGAGGGGCGTGTCAGTATTTGATTGACAGCAGCTGGCAGGCAGCCAGAGTGCCAGTGTTACATCATAGGAAATGAGAGACAAAGTAAAAAAAAACTTGTGTTGTAACCTACATATCTTGGGAAACAGATGATGATGATGAAAAGTAAAGACCACGCCAGCATCTGACTGGAACCAAATGACATTTGCAGGTACATTAACATGCCATTTACTGTCTTGCAGCTCATTAGCCACTTAGCCATCTAGCATGCTAACTGATGTTAGCAATGTACTTTTGGACACTTGATAAACAAGCTAAGGTGCAGGTCAAGACATGTGCCTATCTTTTTTTAAGTTGGATAAAAAGGAGAAAAAGAAACCAGTAAGCAGTGTTTATTCTGATACTTCATTTAAGATGTTCTTGCATGTTCACTGACCAGCACCTGATTGCTCATACTGGCTATGCAGGGGGAGTTCTGTTTACTGATGTGAATTTCTCCCTTTTGGTTCCTGATTTTTTTCTCAAAGTGAGACATGAGACAAAGTTTTAACATCAACATGATGACAACCACGCTTATTACTGTATGTGAAATAAAACCTTTGGGAGTAAAAAGACAATACGATTAATTTATCAAAACACCTCTTCAAAAAGCATAAACTTGCAGGAAAGCAGTTTTCAATGTTTGCAGTCTCCCATTCACTGCCAGTATGTTTTAGCCATTTAAATTTTAAATCCTAATTTTTCCTTTTGCACAGTTATAAAAACAACCCAACAATAGTACCAATAGTTTCGTATATCCTTAAGATACCTATCCCTAGTAAGCAGTACCTGTGTGGAGCGGCGAGACTGCCGCATCAGCCGAGAGCGAGCTTTCCTCTGAGACTCAGACTCTTCGTCTCTGACTGGAGCCTGAAACCTAAACACACAAACATCCACAAATATTACTATTGTTACTATATCACTGTTTTGAACAGGAACAGAAAAATTTGTATTCACACCAAGCCATTTTTACTTTATGCCGTATCCAAACACTGTTGGTTCTTACTTGCGCCTGTCAGCGTTGGGGGTGTTGGGGCTCTCAGCCGTGGCGTCCCTTGTCTGAGGGGTGGGTTGGACTCTGGCTGTGCGGTTTGCCTTGTCCTGCTCCTTCTCCTCATCATCTTTCTCCTCTGGCGTCTGAACCACATAAGACACAAAAAAGAAACAAGGGTTAGGGGTTAGAAGTTTAAGCGTACTCAAGTGTTGCTAATTACAGTTTTGATTTATTGCCCCAGTGGTGAGTGATAATTAAAATCAGAATACTGTTCAAATGCGTCTTTTTAGTTGACATGCTTTAATCCAGACCAAAAGCATTCACATGTCTTTCCATCAGGGGTGAGTCTAAAAGCTCTGATGAAATGCTGGGTGAGTAAGCAGTCATGTGGGCTGAAACTCAAATTTAATGAACTGACAAGAAAAGTATTCTGTACAAAGGTTCTTCCCCATTGGGGAGATTGTATGACCACTTTTGGTTTTTAAATTGCACATATATTAGATTTAGATTTTCTGACGTTCATAACATTGTTGTCATTCTTTGTTCTTTACAGTACATGTGTAAGAAAACTATTTGGATATACATTTTTTTTTAAAAGAAAAATGAAATGAAATGAAAAATTAAAAATGATTTTCCATGAATATACAGAAGAAAACTGAAGCAAAACCCCAATCAGCTACGTTTCCATCCAGCTACCATGCAAAGTTGGGGTTGGATTTTTAGGATTTCTTTTAAATGAGTTGTAATGTCACCAACTGGGCTGGAGCAAACAGAATCGGCTATTTAAAATGTCAGGTAAGAGCTAGTCAGGCACTGTCTTGTTGACCACAATCAATTTTGCACAATTTCTATGCTGTGCAGGGATGGCAACAGAAACAGCTGATAAATTACATGAGTTGTCTTTTTTAAAATTAAAACTTATTCAAAAAATACATGTTAACTACTTGTTGAAGAGCACAAATTGACAAATGTACCTCAGTTGAGCATAAAACCTTCTTTCAACATAAGACATTTAGTCTTTTCTGTTCAGCTTTTCGACACTGCACTTCATAATGTGCTTAATTACACTTGGCTGAGAAAAGAAGGTACTACATGACATAATGGACTATGCTGCATGATTTGTACCTTGTCATCGACTGTGGACGTGGTCACACTCTCAGAATCTGGACTGGAAATGGTGGAGCTTTCTGGGAAGATAGAAGCAACATCATTTGGAATCAGAACAATCACACTAATTTAGAAAGTATGAAGTACTTCTGCTCAAACTGTCAACACAGCACGTCTGGTTTTTACCAGGGCTGCTCTCTTTCTCCTCGCTCAGCTCCAGGCTTCCTGAAACACCCCTCTCCTTGGACTGGTCCTGCACGTTCATCTTGTCTTTACTGCTCATCCTACACACTGAGCTCCTGGAAGACATGAAATGGGGACAGATATTGGTACTGAGGAATCACATAAGGTGACACAGCCCAAGGGATCCCTCATTACATAGCAGCTTTTATCTTACAGTGTGTCTCACTGCAAGTAGATACTATCACAAGCTGTTCATTAGGTAAAACATGGAGGTGTTAGTGTGAGTATGACATGTTCCAATGACCATTTCTGATAAAACTTTTATTTGTTTTGAGTTCAGGCTTTGATCATGTGCTTGTACGTGTTGCTACTGATACACTCTGCATTAAATAAAAGCGTGCAGAAAATAATTAAACACTGTAATCTGTGCAGTAGCCATGTCTTTGTACTGTCATATTGTCATTCTTGTGTGCCTGTTTATCATGTAAAACCTACAATAAACTCTACAAGAGAAAAAAAAGTTTGAGGTTTAATACCTGTCAGGGAAACCTGCCCTTGGTGTTCAAGGGAAGAAAGAATTAAAATGTTTTTAATTGGGAAGACTGTACTAAATTCAGGAGGAGTTATAGATGGATACTAACCTGCGCCGTTTGTTTTGTGCGTTTGCAGCTGTGGAGCCTGGTTGGTTTTGCCTGTCCAATATGGACTGTTCACGCCACTGAGAGAGAGGGAGAGGAAGAGAAAAGGCTGTCAATGAACCTCTGAATCACTAAAAGTAAATGCATATAATAGAGTTACCAGAAATACCAGAATTGTAAACTCTGATAGAACATTAAAAAATTATACTCAATGAGTCTTTTAATATCACAGCAAAATCAAAACTTAATAGAACTTAGGTGAAGTCTTGAAAGAGCACTTCGATCCTTTTTTTAATAGCTTAGGTACTTTTAATACTACTATGGATATTGTATTGTTTAAAACACATTCTGTTGAAAAAGTACTTAAGTATTGATACTTTTGACAATCTTAGCATAGGACACCAGGTAAATATAAAAACTTTCTCACATTGGCTTGTTTCTGTTTTAACTCCTCCAGGAGCTCCTCAACACTTTCATCAGCTACATCAAACGGCGTCTGACCCTACAAAGTTCATTTCATAGGGAGGAAGCAACAAAAATTAAGTTGATAACAAAACATCAAAGACATGATGTTAGATTTGAACAGGCTGAATGCAGAAGGATGATGTAATAAGAAGATTATTTTTTATTATTTGTTAGGCCTCACCGCGTTGCTGCGAGCCTCCATATTGCACAGCTGTTCAGCCAGAATGCGACAGGCCTCCCCCTGACCCCAGTGCGCTGCAGCGTGGAGAGGTGTCCAGCCATCAAAGTCCATCGCTGACACGTCCAGCCCACACTGACACAGTATCCTGGACAACACAGCAGCAAGGTGACAACAGCAGAACTGTATGAGACAATGTATGACTAAATATAGGCATACAAAAGAGGAAAATAACATTTCCATGTTCAAATACAATATACTCTATATCAATTATGAAACTAGAATTTCAGCCTTGCCATGGTATACCATGGTGGTATAACAACCAATTAAGTTGCAGTTTACATCCATGCCTGTCCGGACTCCTACACACTATATTGCCAGAAGTATCAGGATATCTGCCTTTACACGCACATGACTTTTAATGACATCCCATTCTTCATCTGTAGGATTTAGTGTTGTCACGATACCAACATTTTGGTATCGATACCGGTACCAACATGTATTTCGATACTTTTCGACACTTTTCCCAATAAAAAGAGAACACAAAAAATGTCAGTTTGTTACTTCATAAAGATCATGCATGTGTGCATTTACAGCTCTGGGGAAAAAAAATTAAGGGACCACTTCAAATTTATCGTGAATCAGCATGTCTACATGTATGGCAAAAAGTTTAAAAATCACTGTGAGAATATAAATATAATATAATAATATAAAATAAAATAATATAAATAGGCTATTTAAACCAGAGAAAGTGGTAGCTAATTGCAATGCAACTATAATTTTTTTCCAGAGCTACTTTTGTGGAGAGTGAAGGGGGCTGGTGTTGCTTGCTTTTAGCACTGAATGTGGCTTTTTTTCATGGGTATATAAGTTATTACCTGTCGTTCTCTGAACTCCTTATGCAGGCCTGGGTGCTTGTCCTTCAAGTGTTTTGCCAAATTGGAAGTGTTTCTACCCTTGACCAGACATGTTTTGTAACACTGTTTGCACAGTGGTGCTTCGGTGTAAATGGCTTCACCGTGCTCATGTTTTAAAGCCTTAGTATAGCATATAGCATATAGCATATAGCCCATATAGCACTTCGCGCACCTGGTTTATCTACGAGTTGCGGCGTGGTGAAGGTTGCAGCAGCTGCCATTCTCTCCCTGCTCCTGTCTCTCTCTCTCTCTTTCTCTCCTTTATCTCTCTCCGTCACCAGACTCCTGTTCCATTTGGTGCTCCATGCTGCTAGCTCGCTCACTCGCTCGTCTGCTGGAGCAAGCAGACCAGCACGCCTCGGCTCGGCGCCTCGCCAATGCGGTGACGTCACGCGGTGACGTGCAAAAAAACACAAAAAAACACAAAAAAAAAAAAAAAGAAAAAAGCGCAGTATAGTTTTAAATGCCTCAGTACCCCGGTACCAATTTAGTACCGGTATACCGAACAAGCCTAGTAGGATTTAATATGGAGTTGGCCCACTCTTTGCAGCTATGACAGCTTCAACTCTTCTGGGAAGGCTTTCCACAAGGTTTAGGAGTGTGTTTATGGGCATTTTTGATCATTCTTCCACAAGCACATTTGTGAGGTCAGGCACTGATGTAGGACGAGAAGGCCTTGCTCGCAGTCTCCACTCTAATTCATCCCAAAGGTGTTCTATCGGGTTGAGGTCAGGACTCTGTGCAGGCCAGTCAAGTTCCTCCACACCAAACTGTCTTTATGGACCTTGCTTTGTGCACTGATGCGCAGTCATCATGGAACAGGAAGGGGCCATCCCCAAACTGTTCCCACAAAGTTGGGAGCATGAAATTATCCAAAATGTCTTGGTATGCTGAAGCATTAAAAGTTCCTTTCACTGGAACTAAGGGGCCAAGTCCAACCCCTGAAAAACCACCCCACACCATAATCCCCCCTGCACCAAACTTTACACTTGGCACAATGCAGTCAGGCAAGTACTGTTCTCCTGGCAACCGCCAAACCCAGACTCATCCATCGGATTGACAGAGAAGTGTGATTCGACACTCCAGAGAACATTTCTCCACTGCTCCAGAGTCCAGTGGCGGCGTGCTTTACACCACTGCAGGTGACGCTTTGCATTGCACTTGGTGATGTAAAGCTTGGATGCAGCTGCTCTGCAATGGAAACCCAATCCATGAAGCTCTCTACGCACTGTTCTTGAGCTAATTTGAAGGCCACACGAAGTTTGGAGGTCTGTAGCAATTGACTCTACAAAAAGTTGGCGACTTCTGCACACTGTGCACCTCAGTATGCGCTGACCCCGCTCTGTGATTTTACGTGGCCTACCACTTCATGTCTGAGTTGCTGTTGTTCCCAGTCGCTTTCACTTTGTTATAATACCACTAACAGATGACCGTGGAATATTTACTAGGAGGAAATTCCATGAATGGACTTATTGCACAGGTGGCAACCTATCAGGGTACCACGCTTGAATTCTGTGAGCTCCTGAGAGCGACCCATTCTTTCACAAATGTTTGTAGAAGCAGTCTGCATGCCTAGGTGCTTGTTTTTATACACCTGCGGCCACGGAAGTGATTGGAACACCTGAATTCAATGATTTGGAGGGGTGTCCTGATACTTTTGGCAATATAGTGTATGTAGTGAAGACTTTGAAGACATTTAATAAAAGCTCTTAAGTGTGTTTTTGGCAAATCATTTTACCTATTAGACGTGTGTAAAATTTAGTCATAATTAGCATATGAATTCTTGAGTAATGGCCAAAAACATGTTTTGTGAGGTCACCGTGATCTTGACCTCTGACCATCAAGATATAATTAGTTCATCCTTGAATCCAAGTGAATATTTGTACCAGATTTAGAGAAATTCCATCAAGGCATCCTTGAGATATCACATTAACATGAAAGGTACATACAGACATTCTGAAAACATAAGAACATTGGGAGATTCTTACTTGAGGGCCTCTAGGTAGCCTTTGGCAGCAGCCACATGTAGTGGGGTGGCCCCAGTCCTGGGGTTTCGTAAATCAGCAGGTGGGCCCTCATTCAGCCAGGTCCGAGCATCTGTCATGATCTGTTCCTCCTCCAGCCGCTTAGCCGCCTCCAAGTTCACACCTGCACACAAAAAAATATGAAATACCTGTGTCTCTTTGTTTTATCTGCATCTACATGAGGCAAACACATGCTGGGTGCATTCCATTTAGCCAGTTATTAGGGATGCGCAATAAATTGGTGGCCAATATATTATTGAACGATAAGCAGGGAAACGGTTGTTTTTTTTTGTTTCAATAGTGGAATTTCAGCTATTAATTAATTATGTCTGTTAATGATGCCACTTGAAACCCAGTTCTGAATGGGAGGGAAAAAAAATCACATTTTATCCCAGAATTTGTGAATTTGTTTTAAAAGGGGTATGTAGTTTGTGAATTTGTTTTAAAAGGGGTATGTACTTTGTCAAAGAACAGCACTCACCCAGTCTCAGAGCGTAATCCTGAAGAAGGGACTCTGTGGCCTCATCCAGAGCGATGTCCAAAGGAACGTCACCGTCACAGTTCACAGCAGAGAGGGATGCACCTTGCTGCAGAAGGAATCTGACAAAACACACATAGACAGCATGAGAACCCATTTAACTGCAGACATGTTTACAAAGTCTAGACAAAGACTATCAAATCTAAATAAAGAACTCCTAATCTTCTCACGTGTGTGAGAATGTATGTGTGTATGTGTGTTTGAGGTATCAATACATCAGATCTTCAAGATCATAAGGCATTATTCATAGACAAGAAATAAGAGACTGTAGAAAAAAAAGGTACATCAATCGTTAAATCATTTGAGCTGCATGCAAGTGTGTGCCAGGCAAGCCCACTCATGCTTTAGCTGACTTGTTGTCCTGCCAAACACGACAACAATGTTAGTATTGTTGAATGCAGAAATACTCTGGCACCAACGCTGCATTCTGAAGTCCGCAAAGCAGCAAAGAGTACTGTATGACACAGATGTTACACTGCTGTACTCTGCTAACTGTAGAGACATAAACTACACACTCTGCAATGTCAGGGTAGCCACAGGAGGCAGCAACATGCAGCGGCGTCCATCCCTCATTGTCGACCTGGTTTACGTTGGCACTGCGCTCTAAAAGGAAGGACACTATCTCCAGGCTGCCATCTATGCAGGCCTGTGCAGAAGAAAAGAAAACAAGAGAATAAAGTAATGCAATGGTAAATGGCTCTCAATCATCTCAGCATCAACCAATAATTTCAATGAAACCTCTGGAGGAGAAACGGCCTCACCTGGTGAAGAGCAGTGATTCCATCTGCGTTGGAACAGTTGATAATTTCTTGCACATCCTCTCCGTTCCTCCCTTTGGTCTCTTTGGCCTCTGTCAGCATCACTTGGGCCTCCTCTGTGTCGCCGCTGGCACAGGCAGCCAAGAACTCTGCAGCCCTGTCAAACCTCACCCTTTTCCTAAGGACAGACGATAAAGGCAGCTAGATCAATTCTCTGGTTTGTAGCTAGTTTGCCAATTAAGAAAGAAGGAACATATATCCAAGGAGCAGATAGAAAAGAAACACCTTACACACAGCCTATCAGACTATCACAGGTGTAGGGTTATTATCTATTATGGGTTCTTTGATAGGGACAGACACATTATACATACACAAACTACATGATTATAATTGTCCATACATCCCTTGAAAAGACTAAAACCAACCCAACAACACATCTTTCCTCAGCTCCTGAGGCAATTTGTTTCTATTCTAGACATTAATCTTCAAAAATTAGTCACAAGTATAAAGTTTCATTTTTAAACTGCCAAGATAATATCCTAAAAGAGGAATAAATGAACAAATCTATTTCTTAGGGATTACTGTCAACAACAGATTTGGTTAGCTACTAGTGATTACTTAAGGCAGCATGAAAATGCATGAGGGAACGATTCAAAATATATCATAGCGGCAATGTTCATACTACTGAAGGAATATGTCGTCCAGTGCAACATCGTGGCTCCCTGATGTGTTTTTAATAGTTTTTGTACAACAATGGTGGTCTATGGAAAGAAATAAGATAGATTAAGCTTTGAGTACACAGGCAACACTTGCTGTAGGATCAGTTCATTGATGGTTGTGATCTTTTGGTCTTACCCAGCTGGTACTGGTCACCAACAACTTTCCTAGTCTGTTAGAGCCACATTTTGGCCTTTCTCATGGCTCTAAAACTGACATCAATAGAAAAGTGTCAGAAAAATCTTAAACCAGACCATCTGCAGATAAATTGCATCCCTATGAATGCCAATAAATGCCATCTTGACAGTACTTCAATGGCCAAAGCTTTGCAGTCACCATACTGGAGAGGTCAAGGTCTGCTAGTAATGTGTATTGAGATGCAGACTTCACTTTTAAAATGTACTGTAACTCACTTAATTCTGAATCAATTTTCACAAAATTTGGTTTGTTATAAACATGAGAAACTGAACATGATAGTGGTTACTTATTGGAGTTAATTTCAGTGGAGATAATCTAATCAGCTTCATGCCAAAACATGAACCTTCTGAACTGCCACAACTTCCACTGGGTCATGCAGTGACACCTATGTCACCTATGAATAGGCAACATCAAGAGTTATTTAGAATTTCAGCTTTTAAGAGTTTCTTCCAAAATGCAAATATCTATATCTATAATATTGTTGTAAAGGTGGTTAGTAACGTAAGAGTACAACAATTTCAATATTAAATTGAAAATCTATCAAAATGAGCTTTCAATTTCAATAGTTGAGATTCCCATTCCCTTCATTTTTTTCTCTTCAACCCTACACTGAAAAATCAAATCGAAATGTCATTGTGATACCCCTACTGTAATGTTCCAAAAACTTAACAAAATGTTCTAATAAACAATAATGTTTAAATTGAGACGGTTGGACCCATCATCATCCTATTTATTTATTCCTTATTCATTATAGTTAGGCAATCCAGTTACAATAACATTACACTATCCCATGCATCATTAAAGAAATCTTTACTATCTTTACTAAGACTTTACTATACAAAAACACTTGATCAAAAACTTTGCATACACCCAGATATGGAAACTTACACTGTACTATATGATACATAAAACTTTATTCAAAAGTTTACAGATCTCTGTTCGTTGCACTGCAGTAGGTGCCTCGCCGTTTGTTGACTGGCAGAAATCTTTACATTGTCACATCTAGTGCCTTACAGTGACGTCTACTTGTTACCACTCTTCTTCTTCTTCCTCTGCTAAAGCAGGTGATGGCATCATAAATGTTGACTTTCTAATTGCAACATTTGTGACAGGTGGACCTGCAACTAAGGTAGCATACACGATAGTTATGTCGAACTTTCCACCAATCAATAGTGGGGTATGTGTCATCTTAGAAGGAGATTATCACTGCCTGTATTGTTGGAATACTGATATTAAATTAGTCACAAAAAACATGATATGTGAATGGGTGAAAAGCGAATTAACAAAAACCGGCAGTGATCACAGTGCTGGACAAGTAGACTCTCACCAACACTCACAATAACTCTGCTAGCTAGCTGGCTAGCTAGCTAACACAAACACTACAAACAACGGCCTAAGAAATGACATTATCCCACAGACACTTTAAACAAAAAGTGAAGGTTATAAGCATCATTTAACAACAAATGTTATTTGGCGACTAGAGGGCCAGTGTAATGTACTGAACGATGTCTCTGTACTGTTGTCCACCCACCGTCCAAGCCCACGCACAACATTACTCCTCTTGTAACACATCTTCAGATGTTTAAGCTAAGCTAGCTGGCTGTTAGCTGGCCGTTACTGTCAAACTGCGTGACAGGAGAAGTGTCCTCACCGTCGTTTGAGGAGGGGGCTGCTTTCATCTCTGCCCACAGACCCTGGCTGGTCCCTCGATGGGTCGCTGAGCTCGGCCTCCGGCTCCCCTGAACCGTTCTCGGTATCGCCCCGCCACCTCCGCCGGGCCACGGCCGACGCTTTGTCGGTGCAGGAGCCGTCCCAGCGCTTCAGCTGCTCCCGCCGCTTGGCCCTCGCCGAGTCCCCCATTATTTATCCGCGGAGGACTGTATTTTTAAAAATAAAACATTCGCTGGCAGACACAGACACACCCTCCATGTGTATACTTTCACTTCCTGGTTCTTGCCCTGGCTCTGGATGTGGAGGGAGGAAGCCTCAGCTCGAGCTCGCGTTGGTGTCGGGAGCGCGCAAAGCTGCTCAGGCTTGTCCGTGTGACGTCAGCACCGCTGCTCTGGAGTGGACCCCTGAGGGGAAATGCTGAAATAGCAGGGCTTTATACAACAACAACTACACATCCTGTTATTGTGCCTCTTCTGAGACTCTGGTCAGCTTTATGTTTAAAGGCAAATACATCTTCTAAAACTGTCCAAAGTTACTGTGGAGATAATCAAGCAAGGCAAGTTGAGTCCCCTCTATAAGTCAAGCAAGTCAAGTCAAGACATTGTTTGGGTGAAGCAAGTCATTGGTTGGCCTGGACTCCCCTAAGTGGGTGACGAAAATCACAGGGTGTCCCGAAGGCTTTATCTGCTCTGATGCTGTCAGAAGTTGGCCACACCTCTGTGATAATGAATCACAATGATTTTTTTTTAAAGTGAGGATGAGTGTGTATAAATTACTATGTTGGATTGTTAAAAGAAAAAATGTTAAGCTTGTATTAGAAAAGAGGCATTTATTGAAGGTATAGCTTCCAAGAATGGAAACAATTATAATTTATGTTAATTTTTAACAGGAAAGCTTTCTAAATAATCACTTATGCTTTTGGTGTATGCAGGCTGGGTGGGGGCTCACCTGGTGAAGTACAGGTGGCTCCGAGGAAATAAGGTCACAAGCAAGCAAGTTGCAAGTCCAGTCATATGAGAGTATATCTCCCCCATTTTCCACATTTAAATCAGTTAAAAGAGAAATATGTAATATGTTCACTGTATTAAATCATAAAATGACCATGACATGTTATCAGAGATTATGGAAACATGTTAAGTTGAAACACATGCTTCTCTGATAGTGTAGGACTTCGTTCAAGGTTGTTGCTTGTAATTGTCAATTTACAATGTTATGTTTGTCTTCCTGGAGTCTGGGGAGGAGGGGGCGGTGGGGAAACAACTTGCTTCAACTATAGATTGTAAGTGTCTCAACCTCTTTAATATATAGTCTGTGGCTCAAAACTCACTATTTGGACTGCAATACTAATTTTTTTAAGCACAATTGCTACATATTGCTCCTTTAAATGGTCAATCGTCATGAAAAGTTGAGTTTTATTATCAATATTTACAAAAACTGTTTCAGCCTGCTTACACCTTAGAAATTTTATGGATATCTGACATTTTTGGTGAGCAATGGCATGCCTACATGAGCAACCTATAGCTCTGAATGGCTATGCAGTGAAAACAGAAGTCTAACATTTTAGACTTCTGTCTATACTTAATGTTAACTTTCTTGCTAATGTAGTCAGTACATTAGCTTAAAAGACAAATTCATGCACCTGTTGGTTTTGTAAAGATATTGCCTTGCTTGCCGTTCTTCTCTTCTCACAACTGTCAATAAAATCCAAAATTTAATAATTTTATAATTTTGGACCAGCCTCCTCCAAGATAGCTGCCTTGTTCAATGGTGTCTGCTGGTCTGCTGCGCTCTTATAGGTGGCCGGGCAACAGCCGCACTAGAAATCACTTCGACATGTTTGAAAAACAAAACATAACTTGTCAATATCAAGAAAAATACAAATGTTTAATTAAAAAACAAAACAAAAACTTTTTAAGTCCTCAAATTTGTGACTAAGTCTGACATGAGCCAAGGAATGTGACTCAAGTCTCCCACCTCGGAGAGTAATAGGATTATTGGTAGCACTTTCTAAAAGGGATAAGTTTGATCAAATTTAATTCTGATTCTCTTTAAGTTTAATAAATCAATATTGATGCATTCTAGATCAGTTATAAGCCATTGATAACAGCTGCTTTTGGGTTCCCAGATTATAAAAAAATATCTCAAGCCAGTGAGTTATTAATCCATTAATGACTAATGACGATATTTAGTATGATGAGGAAAAATCCCACAGAGGTGGAAACACAAAATTTGCTGTGGAAACTGTAAGATGTGGCAACACATGACAAAATCTAAATTTTTGATGTCTCACATTTATCAAGCATTAATTGGGAGACAAAGCTGATTTTCTTTTAAAAGGGAAAAAGCAAATTGCAAAAATAGCCAAAGTTTATAAGTCCAGTGTTTGGGGGGATTGTTTGTCAAAATATAGCAGAAATTGAATATAATATTGATAAATATGTTTTCATTAGTTTGTAATCATCCAAAAAGAGCTGTGTTTTCAGTACCTATGGATGAGCCCTTTACAGGGCACAGGTCTTCTTCGTGGGTGTATTATTAAGACCTGGATACCAGACGCAAAGATGGCACCTATTCAGCCCAACAGGAATTTCTCGTTTGGCTCATACACCTAAAACATTTTCTAGCTTCCAGGTTTACTCCTGAATATACGACCCACCAAATATGCACAGTAGTGTTTCTCCCACTGGCCCCACCCGTGAGTTCCAACTTATCCCATAGACTTTACATTGTCATGACTTCACAGATTTTTTATTTTCTTTTTTGGCTTGTTACATTTCTTATGTCTTTCACTTCATTCTCTTCTTATCTTCATCTTGCATTATATACACTGATGGATACACCATCATCTTTTCTATGTCATTCATTTAGGTTGGAATTGGTCTTGATGTTGGTAAGGCAGCACGCAATGACAAATTAAAAATAATCAATGATTCCCTTTTAATGCATTAAAACTGAAGTATCAAGTCTATTTTGAACATGTAAGGAGTATAAAGTAGAGATATTCATGTTAAAGTGTTGGGAGTACTGATACCTGAAATATCTACTTAAGTACATTAACCAAGTCTTTGTACTTAGATACTTCCTATCTCTGCCTCCTCCCATATGGAGACAGCAGGGCAAGACAAAAGTGACAATAAGCAACACATACTGAAGGCTACATCCTTTTATTTAAAGTTGAAATATGCAAATGTGTCTACCTTCAATGACTGCTAGCCTGAGGCTGAGATAACAGGCGTTCATAAAGTCACCACAGATATCTGACAGTAAAACCAATGCTGGTGTTCATCTGCAGCAGGTTGAGTTGTTTTTATTGCTTGTTGTCACCATGGTTGATTTTGCAATAACTTCCCCGTGCATACTCACCACAGCTGCTGGCCACCACACCCTTGGGTCACCCAGTGAAAGCAAGAGATGCAGGCCTAAAAATTTCCAAAAGCCAATGTAAAGCCAATTTTATGAAACAGGCAGGTGCACAGTCCCACATATGAAAACAAATACGCACAGAATACCACATTATTGCCAATTAATAATGTGAAAGAGTTGTATCTTGTAGTTTTCCATGAGCAGTATGTCAATTAGCAGGCCTACAGCAGGTTATTGCTCTGTTCCACTGAATTAAGACCCTCTAAATATGCACTCTGACATGTGAATCAGTCTTGGTTAAAACAATCAATGTTAAGCCAAGAGTGCTAATGCTTAGATAGCCTGTAAACATTCCAGCATGGACTCAGGGTCAAATTCCACGTCACATTTCTCCTGTGGCTCTGTGAGCTCAGCACTACAACTCTACAGGCTGTGACCAACAGAGACAGAAGAGCCATTCATGGAAGTAAGTCTCATCTGCATTTATTTGTGCTGTTCTAATCCAGACAACTGTGAATTTATAGGCTGTAGCTGTCATAATTCCCTGTATACTTGTGTACCTAGTTGTAGCTCATGATACAGCTGAGATCTGGTGACTGAACATCTGATTCACATCATTTCATACCATTCAGTGAGCCCTTGACTCCTGTATGCAAGTATCTGTATTTATTATGTTTTTACAGTCATTTATTTAGGTTTTTCTTTTAATTCATCTATTGTTTTATGTAGACATAAAAGAGGAATTCAGTGGGTGGGTGGCTGCTGAGAAGCTGATCGGTTGAATGCAGTCTCTATATATAGATATTTCTTCAATTCTCTTTTTGTGTCATCTTGTATTTTTTTTAAAGCATGCTTTTGAGACTATATTATATGGAGAATTTCAGAATTAAGTATAAACGTGGAGATTAAAGTCGAAATCTTGAGAATAAAGCCAAAATGGTATTTCAACTTCATTCTCGACATTATAACTTTATTTTCAAAATGCCACAAAAAATATTCTCTTTTCTTTTTTCCCGTTTATACTGGCCCTAATACTGAAAGTTTGACTTTATTCCCAACATCACAACTCCATCCATTCATCCATTTTCTTCTGCTTATCCGGGGTTGGGACACAGTGGCAGCAGGGTAAGCAGGGAATTCCAGGTGTCCTTCTGCCCAGCCACGCTTCCCAGCTGCTCCTAGGGGATCCTGAGGCATTCCCAGGCCTTGGGGTCTACCCAGGGTCTCCTCCCAGTGGGATGTGCTCAGAAAACCTCTAAAGGAAGTCATCCAGGAGGCATCCTAATCAGATGCCTAAACCACCTCAGCTGGCTCCTTTCATTGTAAAGGAACAGTGGCTCTTTTCTGAGCCCCTCGTAGATGTCTGAGTGCCTCACTCTTCACAGTCCCCCTTTTTAAAAATCGGAACCACCACCCTGGATTGCCACTCCACAGGCACCATCCCCGACCTCCATGCAACTGAAAACAGTCAAACAATTTCCAGAACCTCCAGCATCTCTGGGCAAATCTCACCCACACCCGATGCCTTGCCCCCAGACAGCTTCTGAACTACCTCAGAGACCTCTGCCAGTGATATGGGCGAGACTTCTCTTCAGACTTTGCCTCCTACATAGAAGATGTGTTAGCCAAGTTCAGAAATTCCTCAAAGTGCTCCTTCCACTTCCCGACAGTATGCCCAGTTCAGGTCAGCATTTCTCTTCACTGGGTGAACACTGCCTGGGTCAAGCCCTGCTTTCCCTTCCTGAGCTGTCAGATGTTTTCCAGGACTTCTCAATAGCCTCCCTGACCTTATCATATGCCCAGGTTTTTGTTTCAGCAACCACTGTAATTCTGCAATCGCAGCCCTGCTGGCCTCTCCATACCTGCCTGTTGCCTCAGGAGACTCCTGAACTAACCAAGCCCGACAGGCCTTTTTCTTCAGTTTTACAGCTTCCTTCCTTCCTGGTGTCCAGCAGTGAGCTTGAAGGTTGCCACCACAACAGACACCAACAACCTACTGACCACAGCTCCTAACAGCTGCCTCTGGAATGGAAGCTTTGAATATGGCCCACTCAGATCCCATGCCCCGAGTCTCCCCCGAGATACAGGAGAAACTCATGTTTCTCCAGGGACCAATGCCCTCGACAACACAGCTCTCAGGGTCACAGGAACATGCAAACCCCTCTCACACGTTAAGGTGGCAGTTCTTCAGAGGAGACATACAACTTTGTTTTCCAAATGTAAACCAAAAAAAAAAAAAAAAAAAATCCCTGGCCTTAATGCTATTCCATAATAATATTAATTAACCCTATGATGTTTTGTTGCTGCCACTACCGCTTTGGTGCGTCTGGAAACAAAGTGAGAGGAACCATGTAAATCTATCATCAAACTTTAAATCTGTCACCCACAATACACATGGCCTGGTATTTTAGGAAACAAAGTTATTGTGAGACAATACAACACCTTGAAAGTTGTTTAACTGTTTTCAGGTCCCACTTTCGTGTCACAACAAATTAAAAGTTTCCCCCATTCACACTTCTTTCAGAATGACTTCAACCTCGCACACAGCGGCACACTCCATCCCTCCTCACACTCTGAAACGGCTGGCACAAGAATGGCTGGCAGAGGACACGCCAAACTTTGACCCGGCAGGAGTGTGTGTGGGGTCACAGGAAGTCGAGGCCAGGTTGCTGTGCAAAACACCACACAGCATCCTGGCAGGGAGTCCCTTCTTCACAGCAGTGTTCACTGAAGTCGGCTGCACTGTGGACTGGATTTACCAGGAGGGAGCTGAGATCGGTAGGCACTGGACAATTTCCCCCATAGCACCAAGATATTGAATTAGATAACTTTATTAATTCAAACCCAATCCAGAAGAAGTTTGACCACCCACACATAACAAATAACAAGTGATGCACTTGAGTCTTACTCAGCCTGAGACGGAACCACATCCGTGGCTCTGATACGGTGTGTTTTAAAGTTTGAGAGAATAGTCGTCATTATGTCACCAGATGGGGCTTGGAAACCTCAAAGTTTCAAAAGAAAGTTTGTGACACAAACTTGGGGATGGAGTTTAAAAGATGAAGACGTTTACCAGGTATGGAGAGTGTAACAAATGATGCTATACTAGGATGTGGGATCCAGTGTTTGTTAGGATATCTCCTTGCATCTATTGCATCTATTATTTTTTCAGTCACTTGTGAGTTTCTCAACTTAATGAAAGTGTAATGGTAAATCGTACGAGTTCCCTTTGATCTTGTTTCTATCATTGGTTGTACTGTTACAATAACAAAAAACAAGGCACTGGCTGCGAAACTCTGATAGAAAACTTTCAACCAAGCTTCCTACGCACCCAAAAGGTGTTTAGTTTCCAGAGAAAAAATAACCATGCTTGTTCCTTTGAAACACTCTCTCGCCAGTTTAATCTCTAATCTATATGAACCCCAAAATATTTTCAAGAGGAAATAACTTCACCCTGCTGACTGCTGATGAAAATTGGTGATGCACCTTTTTTCTTTTCTGTAGGTTGATAACTAGGTCATTTGTCTTACAAATATTAAGGTTTGGGTACATAACAACACACTAGCTTATACTGCAAAACTGTCAAGCTTGTCTGTATCTGGTTATTTATTGTTATTCAGCATTAATTTACTAAAGTTATATAGTAATTTATAGTTTCTGGTCTAGTCTTAGTCAATAAAAGCTAAAGAACAGTGGACTCATTATCCTTTGTAAATAAATCTGTAAATCCTAAGCTCTGGCTGTAGCCGAGTTTAGCCAACCTCTCACTGTCAAATCTCAGTGAGCATTTCAAACACAGCACAGACCATACACAGACCATATATGAATACATATATGTTGAATATGAAGTGGCAGCCAGCATAAAGTTAGCTTAGCACAAAAACTGGAAATAGTGGGAAACAGCCAGCCAGGCTCTGTCAAAAGGTTACAAGTCCACATACCAGCAACTCTACAGGTCAAATAATGTAGTTGGGGTGATGTTCAAGGTATTCTATCAAAATTAAAAATTGTAGTATTGTGACAACACTAATTTCTAGAAGCAAACTGCACGGGATCCTGAAATGGGGAAGACATGCATATTATAGGACTCCAATATTCTAGCATTCTCAAAATGTTTCCAAACACAATAGAGTTCTATTTTATTCTATTTTATTGGGTGCTCTTATTTGAATGCAACATTCAATTCAAAATGAAAGTTTTACATCAAGTCTGTTGTACTAGAAATGCTAGTGTAAAAAAGCCTTTTCATTTCCTAGTTCCTAAGTGTTGATTGGAAAACTGTGGAAAAGAATGCTTATGTTGATTAATTGTAATTATCTCACCTCCACAGGTCCAGATGCCATCATGCTGACTGCTGTGGTAAGAGGCCCAGCAAGGTGCCTCCTCCTCGGTGAAAGGCCGGCTCTCAACTGCCTCGCCCGGGCTTCTGGTATCGCCACCCGCTGTTCTCAGCTCCAGGCGATGGCAACAGTGGCAGGCTGGCATGGAGAAGTGGCTGGCACACGCAAGACCACTCCAGGGTTCCGTCTGGTGGAGAAGTACGCCATGCAGGTTGGCGGTGTATCCATGCACAGACAGGACCTGAGTGGAATGGTGATGCTGAAGGACAACCATGTCTGGGCATCAGGAAGTATCACACAGGTGGGCAGTTTCACCATCAGTCCAGTGTTTTTTCATCATGCAGTTAATGTAATTGTGATGATCTGACGTTAACCAGCAAAAAAAAAAAGATATGATCAAAATGTATTCATATTGTGGGGAAATTTGCTCTCAGAATTCAAAATGCTTTGCAAGTATTATCTCTGTTTCTCTGGAAACACCTGGGGTCTGACTAATAACTGGAGAACAATCAGTCACATCGGTAGGACTCCTATGTAATGAAACCTAATTTAGTAGTCCAGCCAGTCGACCCTTTTCAAAAACTTTTTCAGTAGTTTTATATGTATTCACAAATCCAGATAGAAGTGGACAATATTCTAGTGGCTGTTTGAGGCTGTACACACTGTACACAGTGGTGCCTTTAGCTAAATACTAATGTCAACATAAACATGCTTACAATAGAAGTACACAAAAACTGCAGCTCTTCAAATGGCCGCTTGAGGCTGGCTCCAAACCAAGTCAGTTCCCATAACCTCCTTATTAAAATGTCCAACATGTTTATAGCCTGCAACAAAAAACGATTTCTTTCTCTCTGGCTAATTTCTTCTTCTGGGCAAATGTATGTGGGGGTGAACTTTTATGTACTTCACCTGTTTAAATTATATTAAGGCTTAAAGTTAACCATGTGCCCATTTTTGAGTGACAGGTGTGTGCGATCACAGGTGGCTAGCTGCTTATAGCTGCTTTTTTGGCAGCTTTAGCTCCACCCACACTCCACTCTTTGCCCATTTTTAGATTAGCTGGTAGTAAGTCAGGCAATGGCTCCTGACGTCACAGAGACTACGTCCAGGTTTTATACAGTTAATGGCTAACATGTTGTTGTTAGCTGGTGTGTTTACCAAGTTCATTATCTTATTTTAGTGTGTTGAGATGCTAACATTCGCTAATAAGCAAAACAGTCATTCGTTTTTCAGGTTTTTGGCCAAAACTAAGATCATGGACCAAATTTCCAGGCAATCCAGTCAGTAGCTGTTGAGACTAAAATCTAACAATGTCAACCAGCTGCTGGCACAAGAGGAAAAGTCAGGGGATCTTCAAAGTTAGTAGGATTCATCCCCTGGGGACTATGAATGTCTGTAAATGACAATTCATCCAATCAACTGACTGAAAGATAGTCAGACATTGTCATCCCTAGAGCTGTGCTGCTAGCATGGATAATAAAAACTATATTCAAGGTGCTTGAATTCAGTTTTCAAATGTGGATCTAAAATCTAAGAGGTTAAATTTTCAATTTTCAATGATTCAGTTGCTTTTCAAATTGCAATGACTTCTTTCTTCCATTGATTTTAATTTTCCATTATCTAAAGTTTAAATTCAAGCATACAATTTAAAGTAATATTAAAGTAATATTCAAGTTCCTTAAATTCAGTGGTCAAATGTGGATCTAAAATCTAAAAATAGTACTCAGTGCAAATAAATTTAACAATTAACTATTCAGATTCATATAAAATACAAATTAATCTTTGCTTCCATAGTTTTAAGAGCGTAAAGTAATGTTACCACACAGCAACATTATTAGTATGACTGTAGTATGACTTGTCACTTCAACATAAGTGAAAAAGTCAAAAGATCACAGATAATACTCTTCCTCTTCACGCGGTCCTGTGGGTGATATGTTGCACTTAATGTTTTCATTTGGCTCTGTAGGCTGTGAAAGCTGCCCGCTCAGTGTGTGGATTCAGCAGTAAGATAGAGGTGGAGTGCTGCTCTGCAGAGGAGGGCAGAGAGGCGGCTGGATCAGGAGCAGATATTGTTATGCTGGACAACTTTCCACCTCAGGTAGAGAACACTAAAAGAAGACAAGCCCAGGCCATTTCTTATTTTCATTGCCTCTTTTTTCATTCACTCTGCCACTTAACTTCTACATGAAATAATACACCCCTTCTCCACCCTGTATCTCATCTATAGGAGCTCCATGTTGCAGCTCGATCACTGAAGGAGCAGTTCCCAACTCTGCTGATAGAGGCCAGTGGAGGTGTGACTCCAGAGAACATGGCCATGTATTTCTCCCCACATGTAGACATCATTTCTCTGGGTTGCATAACACAGGGCTGCCCAGTTGTGGACTTTTCTCTCAAGGTTCAAAAGGGTATTTCTCACTCAGTGCTGTGAGATTTTGTTCTGATGAAAAGAGGAGACTTTTGGTGTTAACGAGTGAGAAATAATTCACATCCTGTTTACTTCCTCTGTCTTCAGTCATTTAATTAGGTTCAAGGGAGAATAGAAACTTGCCGTTGTACTTGCCTTTTTGCAGTGGCCTTTTAGGCCAAATGACAATTTCATGTAGTTCTTGGAAAATTATGCAAAGCAGCATTGTCATATAAGAAGAACTGTCGTGTGTTAAAACTAATCAGATATTTTACAGACAGAATAAAAGGAAAATTAAGCAAATATCGTACGTTGGAAACAGTGGTAGTTCTAAAAAACTGTACCAAGGTAGCAGTACTGTTACATTACTAAAATGTTACTCAATTACAAGTGAAACAACTGGTTTTAAAAATACTTAAATTAAAGTACAAAGTATTCTTCTCAAAAATTAATTTGAGTTACTTTTTAACTGCTGATGTTTACTGAAAATGGTTTCTGTTTCTCCAAATCTTCAGTTTAAATTATTCCCAACTCCTGCATGGTTCTGCTCTTTGGTCACATTCACTTCTCCTAACCTGTGGCTGCTGTGGTGGTTGTTTCCTTTTTTTTGGGTCCACATGTCATGGTTTTCATTGGCTTGGTTGCAATCAGAGCATTATTGGCTACAAAAATGAAGATAAAAGGTTTGGATATTAATTCTAATTGTTGGCCTACTCAGTATTGAACTATGCTTAAGTAAGAGTAAAATTACAGTCTTGAAAAAATGCTGTAAAGTAAGAATACTTTCAGAAATATAAAATATAAAATTTCATTTTTATTTTTTATCGATTTACAAATTGCAAAGTGAGCAAACAGAAGAAAAATCTAAATCAAATCAATATTTGGTGTGATGACCCTTTGTCTTCAAAACAGCATCAATTCTTCTAGGTACACTTGCACAAAGTCAGGGATTTTGTGGGATCATAGTCAGGTGTATGATTAACCAACACAGAAACAGCTGTGTAGGAGGCTTAAAACTGGGCGAGGAACAGCCAAACTCCAAGGTGAGGTTGAGGAAGACAGTTTTATGTCACAGGTCAGACACCATGACAACACTGAGCACAACAACAAGACACAAGGTGGATATACTGCACAGCAATGTCTCTCCCAGGCAAAGATCTCAAAGCAGACTGGGGTTTCGAGATGTGCTGTTCAAGCTCTTTTGAAGAAGCACAGAGAAACAGGCAATGTTTGGGGCTGCATTTCTGCAAATATATATATATATACTGATCATGTTTAATGTCTCTGTATGGTACATTCATTCAGTTCATCCTTTCAGTCTAGAGACTTAAAGTTCTGAAACAAAGACATTAACATTGAACCCTTTATGGTTACGTATTATAGGCCCTACTACCCAGTATGTAGGGAAGTTAAAATTAGAAGAAAGAAAAAAAGAGAGCACACTGGGGTTCTTGCAAGTTTCTCACTTTGGCAACACCCTACCAGTATATAATTAAGCAATATTACAGCGTGCTGTCCAGTTACTACCTGTTGTATAACTCTAGGTCCTTCTTACTATAATATATACATGTTGGGTTAGCCTAAATGTTGTTAGGTTTGGGGCCCAGGCAAATTTCAAGACATTAATCTAACATGAAATACGCAAACCTAAGTGTTGATCATCTTCCTTCTGTTGACTCAGTAAACTGTTTAACCACAAAATTGTCCACAGCCTTATATGTGCCTGCTAACACGAACTTTAATTCAGTCGTGAGGGCAGGGTGGGGCTGTGTTTCAATACCCCACACTATCTTACACGCATCCCTTTTCCCCTCATAAAACAGTTTTTCTTAACTACAGAAAATTAAGGTTTTAGGAATTACCAGCAAGGGAAAGAGGAAGAGGAAGCAGGAGAACTTTTTTTTTTTTTTTTTTACATTTTGCAGAGTGCACTGCCGTGAGAGCAGAAGTGTCACAACCACCTGCTACGGAAACACCCTAATTTATAGAGAACACAGGAAATACTGCACAGCCATATCTGTCAGGCAATACCACTGGCACTGCTATGTGCGAGGAGTGATGTGAAAGATGTATGGGCAGCGTCACATCTTGCTGCTCACCTACATGGTGGCTGTTGGTAAGATCAAATTTTTTTTGTCACATGTTGAGTCATTTATGAGAAAGTATTTGTCTAAAAAAGAAAGATAGGGAGGCTTTATATGTGTGGAGAAAAATGTGAGAGATTTGGAGTCTAACACCCTTGGAGATGTAAAACCTGTAACTGTAAAATCTTATAACATGTTTACTTTTTATCATGTTCTATTATCTATTTTTCAAGCTTCAGCTGTCGGTTTAATGTAAAGAAACTGTGCTGACTGAGTGCAGAACCTCAGGAAATCTATGATGAAACTCATGCTGGTCACATTTGAATCAGTCATGAAGTTTCAAGAAGGTTTACAGCCTCAAGTTAAAACTTGAGCAATGACTTTTACACCAACGGTATTGACAGAAACTTTCTTTACAGTAAAAATTTTGTCATTTGAAACTGAACGAGCTGCTTCTTATCCAGAAGAACAAGGACATTGTTCCTAAAAAGATTAATTGCTGTTGAGTTTTTCTAAATGTACTTTTGTTTAATGTCTTAAATCAGCTTAAACCTCTATTAGCCTCAGTTGTGGTGGAGTGGTTGAAAAGAGGTTATTACAACACAGAAATCCCAGCTATTGATGCAATTAGTCTTAAGTAAGACCACTGACACCACACTGTAAAAATACTACATTATCAGTAAAAATCTTGCATTGAAAATATTACTTAATTATAACCAGGAAAACTGTCCCAATGGAAAAAAATGGTTCCTGTGACTATACTACTTTATGTTATTTTATCAAATTATTCAAACTCCTGTATTAATGTAAAATTTGCTCTGCTGTAGTTGGTTAAGTTGGAGATTATTTTAAACTATTTTGTTTATGACTAGAAGTAATGATCATTTTCATTATGGATTAATCTGATTTTTCTTAATTAACTGACTGTAAAAATTCTGACAAAAAGGTAATGCCGTCACAATTATCCAGATCTCAAAGTGACACTTTTACCATGCTTTTTTTCCTCCAATCCTCCAAATTATTGAAAATAACTAAGTTAACAAATCCTCACATTTGTGAAGTGGAACCATTAAATGTTTTTGCATGAAAAATGAAAAACAATTAACAAAATAGTACAATCAATAAAACTGAACTTGAAATAATGTACCACTGCAACTAGTGATAACAGAGGATTTTTATTTATTTATTTAGGTGACCTGACCCTCTGAGTCCTGACAATATGTACACAGCTGCTAAGAGACATGAACAAAAATAGGTCACATATTTTTAGAAGCTTTTTTGTTTTATTTGTTGAAATTCTCTTTACATCCCAACATCATTCAACAAATAAAATGCTCTGACAAAAAAGAGAAACAAATCCAGTATCTGTGGCAGTTTTAAGCTTGTAATAATAATAATGTAATAAGCCAATCATTTCATTCGGCTTGAATGACGCGATTAGTTGGCCTGCCTGTCTACCTACTTACGCTCCTAACTGCATGTACTCTGCCTGTGCACTCATTGCACACGACCAGTGCTGCTCAAGGCTGGGCAGATACATTGTTAAAGCTATAGCAAACTAGTTGCAGAGAGAAAGTGCAGCCAAAATGCCAAAATACAATAGTCATATTTGTTGTTCATCTTCATTGTGATAAGTTATGTAATGTTTGGTGTTTTCTTTCATGTGAATGAGACATGGGGAAGTTGGATACGGTAAGCAGCTCGTCCTCCAGCAGCAGTCAGGCTGTGTGCCTCCATGTGTTTTGGTGGAGTGGCTTTAAAGGGAGAGTGTGGGATTTTTTGGGCTGGACACTTCCAAAACCTAGATTACTGTTGCTGGTTTTTCCAACATTACTCCACTAGCTTTAACTGATTTCTTGGCCCACTGGGGCAACATAACAGGCTGTAAACACAACACTGAAGTTAAAATCACCACACAAACACCATGGTTTTAATAAACTTGCCTACGTACACATTCAGAAGATATGAAGCAATATTAACACTCATCTCTGGCCACCTGATGAGGACAAGTCCAATGGTCACTGTCCTTTTAGTTCTGTTTTAGTTTCCACCAACTCCTGTGGGAAATAGCTGCATCTTCAGCTATACTCCACTATGTTCACCCGCTAGCTGGGGTGGATTCGAGTGTGAACACGGGAGGAACCCAAACACAGACAGCTGAGAAGGAAGCATGGTTTTCATAATGAAATTGGTCAACAAAGATGAAAAAGTTCAAAAGATAATTTTTTTAAAGCTTTTTTTCTGCTTAGGGGAACTCCACCGTTTAGGAGTGCTGGGGAGTGCATATGTGAAAAAAGGCCTATAAAGCCTTTTGTGGCTTCAGAGGGAAGTATGCAAAGTAAAAAAATTACCTCAAGTGATGTCACTTGAGTCAGCATTGGCCGGTAATGAAGACTACAAGGCTGACAATGAGGAAAATCTGGAGGTGTGGTGTTAGAAAGAACTAAGATTACCGAAACTCTGTAGCCCACTCCTTAGCTCTGCTTGAGACCAGATGCTTGAAGCTGCATTAGCTGCTACCAGCATAGCATACCCAGATTTATGGCTGAACTGTCAGCCATTGAGTTGCACTGTGGGTAATGCAGGCACAAAAAAAAAAAAAAATAATAAGATGGTACTACTGCATCGATTTTGATCATTTTTTAAACTGTGAGTTCAACAATATGGTGTAAGGTTAAATTGTTGGAGTGCCCTTTTAACATTAACACTATATGCTAGTAACACACCTGTGTGTAACAATGAGTCCTCTCAGCACCCATGAAAAAGGCACGGAATAAATATAAATATGCACATAATCACAAGGTAATCATCTAGCTGGACAAACAAACATTTGAACTGTATAATAATTATTTACACTTGTAGAAATGATGTGTAGATCTGCTAGTACATAGTGAATCCGTGCATTTGCAATTACTATGAAAAACAACTGTAATGGTGAATGCTTGGAAGTATATTATTTTATATTTCTCAAATTCTGATTATTAAAAATATTTTCAAATTGTTTGCCAACTACTCGGGTGAAAGCTTCCAAAACTTAAACGTGGTCTTTTTTTCTCACAAACTGCAGCCATCCCTGTCTCTTTGGCTTTCAACATTAATATGACAGAGCCTGATGTCTATCCTGGTGAACAAAAAGATTTCTTTGGATACAAAGTGCTTCAGTTCATGTCTGGCACAAAGAAAGGGTAAGTTTGCATTTGTTTCTTGGTGGTTCAGTTGATATTTGGCAGAACTGTAATTGTGAAAATCATCACAAAGTTAAATTGCTTAAATTTCCATCAGCTCTTTGCAAGTCACTTTTGTGTAGATGGTTGATAAGTCTAGCTTCGTTCAGCAGTTATATTTTGTGGTTTATCGCTTTGAATTACATCGCATCCTGTCTCTGTCAGTAATCTTCCTGTGGCATCACACAAACTCCAAACACCCTGCTACCAGCTTAAGATTTCTCTTTTTGCTTTAAAACTGTAGGCCTGGCCATTGAAATGTTTAAGATTACTGTAATCATGGCTGTTGACCTCATCCACAGGATAATTGTTACCGCACCACTGCAGCTAAATGGATCTGGGCAAATATGCAAATTTGACCAAGTCTCTTCCTCCCAGTGCTTCAGTCCTACAGGTATGCAAATGCAGATTTTAAAGTCAATACTACACAATGAATCCTACTATTAAAAACAGGGCAAGTACAGTTTCCAGCAATGCAGGAATGTGAAATATCAACTGTTAAAATGCAACTCTTGCAGACATTGCTGTCAAAAACACAACAATACCAGTCAAGCACCTTGGCCTATCGATAGCTGAAGACACCCGACGCTCCCAATTCACGGTAAAGTTCAGCAAGTTAGATAGAGTTCTGAGCAAAAACAAATCAAATTGATTTATTAAATTTCTGTCACCTCACCTTATGGTCTGATCTAGGTTTGCAGTCCAAGCGTAGCCCATGAATGTCACGGGAATTCCTATCTGAACAGTGTGTGTTACAAGATTACAGATGATCTTCAGGAAATCTCCTCTTTCAGATCTGCTTTCCAAGGTAAAAGGCATTTAGAAAATGTAAACGTCTCCAACCTTCTGGTTACAAACATCTTGTCATTCTCAATGTTTCTGTCCAGCACAGCTAATTATTCTTTACACATTTTCAGACTGCACAAAAAAGACAGTGGACCTTGTGTTTCTATTCGATGGATCAGGGAGTATGACTGGAGAGGAGTTCAACAAAAATAAACTCTTCATTGTGGATATAATGAACAGCCTTCAGAACACATCAATCAAGGTCACTGCACTACTGCAACATCAAAGTGTTCACAGAATTTATTTGTTAAATTATATACACAATGTTATATGAATACTGTTTTACTATGTTTTTTGCAGTTTGCAGCAGTTCAGTTCTCCACAGATTACAGGAAAGTTTTTGACTTCAATGACTATCAAGCTGATCGTGCTCTTGGTAAACTAATGGCAGAACCTCATATGAAGACTCTTACCAACACACACAAAGCACTCGACTTTGTGTTGTAAGTTCAGTTACATCATACAAATAGTTTAAATTAGCAGCTGTTATTGAGATAAAAAACAGCACTGTACAATTCTAAGATTAGCATTTTATTTGTTGAAGTGATGTTTATTTAGTGTATATTTATAGATGAAATTTAGTTATTCTGAGCATTACAAACTCTACTGTTACATTTATTTCAGGAGAGAAATCCTTGGAAACCCAGATGCAGGCGCCTCTCCTGATGCAACTCAAGTTGTGGTGCTAATCACAGATGGAGATCCCAGTGATACAGAAACCAAATGGCGGATTATTAAAAAATATGATGACAAAAACATTATTCGCTTAGTCATCGGGGTAAGCTGACATGTGATATAACATGTCTCATTATTCTGTCTTATTTGTCCAAAAGATAAATCTCTGTTAAACAGTAAAAATGATCTGATCTGATATTTATTTATTCAGCTAAAGTAACCACATGTGTTAGGCTCAGAGATCAATTATAGTGAACGGATCGGGGGGGCTGAGAGCCCACCCTGGGCATGCAAAGCCTGCTGGATGTATCACCAGTTACAGTCCAATGTAAAAAAAAAAAAAGAAGAAGAAGAATAAGTAAAAACAATAACTAGGTGCAAAAATCTTAATTAGTACAAAACAATGGGAATGGAATCAGACGGGATTTAAAGGTGGAGAGAGAGTCAATATTTTGAATGTCGTATCCAGACCAAGTAACATTATTAATTTATGTCTCAAAAGAACGTGTGCTTTCAAGAATGGCACCCACACTCTTAACCTGAGGGGAAGGAAGGACTATGGACTTGTCGATAGTCAGAGAAAAACAGAAAAACAAGTTTAGCTAGAGTAGAAATAGTACCTATTAGGGAAACCTTAGTTTAATCACTGTTAAATTTGAGAATGTTGTATGAGAACCAAGACTTATGTAAGTAAGGCGCAAAGTGAAGCAGACAAAGCAGGCTTGGTGGAGATAAAGCTGGGTGACATTTAATCTTTCCTGAGATTCTATTTATTACCTACCTTCTACCTCTCAACTACATTTTTAGGAAAACTGGCATCCAGTTTCACTACTATGCAGACGACACCCAGCTTTATCTCAACCAAGCCTACTTCTATTCTTTGCCTGCTTCACTTTGCGAAGTGGAGTTGCCAGAACAGTAAGATCGAAACCAGGATGTTATATGAGATGGTCTCCAAAAGTAGACTGCAGCACTCAGTTTTGCAAGCACAATTGCTACAAATTACTCTTTAAACATTAAAAGATAAGAATTTGAGCTCAGAAATGGGTAAATGAAATGCAGTAAAATTAAAAGGAGTTATACCACAGCAGCAAAGGAGGTAAAAAATGTATCCTTTGGAGTGTGTAGGAAAATCATGACATTGCTGTAATCTGAAACTATCTACAATCATGTAACAATCATGGCCACGCTGAGCTTTATGTGCAACTTGTACTGATTCAAGTTTTGAGTCCAATATTGTACAAAACTGTGTTGTTCATTTTACTTCACACTTGAAGGGATATGATTTTTGTCATTTCAAGCAACTTTCTGGTTTCAGGTCAAAGATGCTAAGCTGGACAAATTTAGGGCCATTGCTTCAAAACCGAAAGACAAAAATGCCTTCAAAATTGAGAATTATGACGGACTCACAGGAATACTGGGAAACTTTCAAAAGAAGATCTTTACGATGGAAGGTGATCTTCAATATTTTTTTTCTTCTTCGTACAATAATATTGTTACAAAAATCTATTTTGTCTTCCTGGTGTGCCCGTGCATGTGTAACATGAAATGCTAATGTCTTTACATGTAGGCTCCAAAGTGGCTCGGGCAGGAAACTTGACTAATGAAATGTCTCAGAGTGGAATCAGTGCTGTCTTCTACAAGGTGAGTAACGTCAAAACGACAAAATATGGTTACGTTCGTCTTTTCATGTTTTAAAGTTAGAAATGTGGACCTTCAATTTTAGCAGCAACATTTGAAGTGTCAGCGTGGTGTCAGTGGAACAGGAGTTTTGCATTAAAACACCTACACACCAACACTAGCAAAATCTGTAAATTTGTTAAAATATATGACAATGAAACCAACTAAGTAAATAAATAAATAAATAACACAAGTACAACACAAACTTTTTCAGAAAGGGCCACAAATGAGCTTCTATCGACTGTCAAAGCTCTGGCGGACTGTGTTTCCAGTGTTTCTCCACAGACACGAAGAGTTTTATAGCAGCCGCCCATGTGTGGCTAGCTGTGACTGCCAGCTGTTTACTGTTCACTTTATTAACACTAAACATGGCTGTGTTACCTCCTGCATCACATGCTGATGTCTGCACACCCTCACTCCACCCCCCTCCTCAGGCCCTTGCCCTTTTTTTAGCATTTAAAAAAAAATTACGCAGTAAATGGTAAATGGACTGTATTTATATAGCGCTTTTCTAGTCATAGACTACTCAAAGCGCTTTTACAACTACGAGTCACATTCACCCCATTCACACACACTTTCACACACTAATGACACAGGTGGCTTCTTCTAGAAAGACCCAACCTGTGCATCAGAAATCATTCATACACATTCATACACCGGTGGCGCAGCACCGGGAGCAGTTCGGGGTTCAGTGTCTTGCCCAAGGACACTTCGACAGGTAGACTAGGGGGGGACTAGCCGGGAATCGAACCACCAACCCTCCGATTGGGGGACGACCCGCTCTACCACTGAGCCACAGCCGCTCAGTGGGTGGATTTAGGTTTGGACCTGGGGGTGCAGTTACACTTTAACTTAGGTGGAGAGCAAATCCATCGTCTTGTGACCCCCCTTGTCACCCATAGTCAGGTCATCTTTGGCATCATGGTAACAAGAAAAAACGTTTAAAAAATTAACACGTGGTTAACATTATGAAACAGTAGCTCAGTTAGGGCCCTGCGATGAACTGGCAACTTGTCCAGGGTGGAACCTGCCTCTCGCCCAATGTCAACTGCGGTTATGAGGGGTGGATGGATGGATGGAGTTTAGGTGGGGTTAACGTTAAGAATATGTTAAGTTACGTCACACAAGTGACGTAAGTTGTGCTAGGCCCATTAACATATGGACATATGTTAAGACAAGTCAGCGCTGACTTTTGGTTTCATACTTGACACACATAGTGATCTCCTGGTGTGTTTGTTTGACCTGTTCTTCCATCCAAACTTTAACCCTATGCAGACTTTTTTTTTTTTGCTTTATATGCTAAGTAATCTGACATTTTTTATGCATGGTAATTGGATGCATCTGCTCTCCACAGAAGTTAATGCAAAGAATTGCTGTATGCACTGCACACAATTTCAAAGTCTTAAATCACGTTATTTATATGCAGATTGAAGATAATGAGCTGGCAAGTCATCTCCACTCTACTCCTCTCTGTGCTCTAATCTGACCTGCAAATTTCTGTCAACAGGATACTTTGATTCTGGGGTCAGTGGGATCAAATAGCTGGCGTGGTTCTCTCCAAGAGTACCATGAAGACACAGAAACACAAATTGAAGATCCAGAGATGGAGATGGACTCCTACCTGGGTACTGAACATGAAATTAATTATTTCTTTTCAAATTATCTGCTTCTTTATTAACATGATTTTTTAAAATTTTGATATTATTAGACATAATGCTTGATAAAACAAACAGCAAAACAAAACAAAAAAAAACAATGTCTCAGTACATTACCTACTTATCAGTTTCCAACCACAGTGATGGGTTTAAAATAGCTTTGTATTGTAAATATATACTCAGTGAATGTGTATGTACAAACCATCCCCAATAAGATACACTACCATGAGGCTTCATTTTAGAATCTGAACTGCATTATAACTCTTCGATGTGAGCAAACATTTTGCACATTCTGTCTGACACTGTTGCAGGATACTCTACTTCCGTTGGAGAGAAGGCCAACCTTCCTCTGTACTTCACGGGTGCACCGAGATTTGAGCATACAGGACAGGTTGTACTTTTCAAACATGATGGCAACAACTGGACTGTAAGTCAGAGAATAAATGGGGACCAGGTTGGTAACTGTCTTGAGTAAACATTTTTTTAAAGTTTGCCCTACAGGTGCTATGCTTAACATGTTTAAAGCCATTTTAAGTTAATGCCTTTTTGTTATCCCGCCATTAGAGTTAGTGCATAATTTTGAGGGCATTTATTATAGATATAGTTTGTAATTGAATAACAGTAGACTGTTTAAGTCTGGTTTACTTTCATCATAAATTTAACCACTCACATTTAAATCTGGATTTACAGTTAATCAGATAACTAAGCTTCTTGGAACAAGCTGCTGGGCTGAGCTACAGTTTTTATTTATTTAGAGGTGCAAAATTCTTCATGTTGTGCTTTCATTCAGTGGTTGCAGAGAGGAAACCAGATAACTTCCTAGCCCTGGCACGATGTTTTTAAAACTTCAATTATATAAACTTTACTTTTCAGATTGGTTCCTATTTTGGTGCAGAGCTGTGTTCAGTTGATGTCGATTCAGACAATAATACAGATTTCCTGCTGGTGGGGGCTCCACTGTTCTACGTGCCTCAGGAGAAAAGAGAAGGCCAGATATACGTCTACACACTGACTGATGAGGTGGGATCACAATCTGTGTTTAAGCTGCAATGAGGTTACAGGGAGATAATCTATACATTTTCCAATCAATCATCCATCTACCATGCACTACTAAACTGTAGACTAGTATGTAAACATACTCATGCAACACTTTCATGTTAAAAAGCTTAGATTCTTGTATTTCAGTGTGTGCTAACCTTTCCCAGCTACAATCAGCACCACAAATAAACATACACTATGAAAAATGTTTCAAAATCTTGGCAACCTACACTTTAAAACTCAACAGTAACAAAACACAGAGAGATCCATAAATACCCTCAAAACGAGGCACACAATGTTTACACTTCTGTCAAAACAAACAACTACTGTGCAAACATGTATCCTCCTGTGACACACTGTCAGAAAGCTGAGACTCTGATGATTCCATTGATGCCAAGCATGTCTAAATACAGTCACAACAGTAGTGCCTACTGTGTGAAAAAAATACAACAAACAACCAATTTCAACAGAGGCAACTCACTAGATGTCATCTTCTGGTCTCATTTTATTCCCAAAGGTTCAGTTGATTCAGTCCACTAACATATTTAGTCAAAGACACGCAATTTTCACAAAGACAAACTGCAAAAAACAAGCAGGCAGAAGTTGTAACTTTCCACTACAATCTGCATGTTTACCGTGGCCTCACCATTACAGCACCTCATTCTCTTTACTGCAGCCAAACCTTTTGATTGATACTTCACTTGATCTGTTGAGTTGTTATCACACTTGAACTTGGAGCTAGGTAAGGCTATACATTGTGGTAACAAGTCATAGTTTTAGTCGTCTGTAAGGACATTAAATAATAATAATAATGATAATAATAATAATAATAATAATAATAATAATAATAATAATAATAATAATAATAATAATAATAAACAAAAATAAAAACCTAATTCAGTGTGTTCAAACTTCTCTTACATAGTGTCAGTAGCACAACAGTGATTCTGTCTGTTGGGGAGAAAACCTCAGACTGTTACGTATCAAGAGAGACCAAGACCATGCATGTACTCCAAATGGTTCAAGAACAGCTTTCTAATTTGTGTAATTTTAATGAGTTGTAACAGGTAAACCTATGTTCTTATTTCCACAGATGCAACTGAGATTTGAACTGAGCATGACTGCACCATCCATGGGTAGATTTGGCACCACCATATCCAGTCTTGCAGATCTGAATGGAGATGGCCTCCGAGACGTTGCTGTCGGAGCCCCCCTTGAGGATGATAACAGGGGGGTTGTGTACATTTTCCTTGGCGACAAACAAAGAGGGATACGTGACACTTTCAGCCAGGTGGGATAGAGAAAACCTGACAGAGAAAATCTTTTTTTTTTTTTTTGAAAAAGTTAGTAAGCCCCTCTAGCTGAAGAAAACAGAAGCACATTGGATGAGTTATGGTACCTATGGTGGGAGCAAACAAAGAAAAAGAAAAAAAACATCAATTAGTAGTGCACTGACTGTGAAGCACAACGTACCTTGGTCAAGTCAGGCTGGGGACCATCTCTGTCTAAAAAGCACATCAATAATCCCAACTGCAGCAGCTTGGTCAGTGGCCCTATGCTTCAAACTATGATCAGTTTTGCCCCTGCAGGGCTCTGTGGTCAAGTTAGCAGTAATAAATATCCAACATTCAGCTAGACTTTCAAATTAAAAGCTCAAAAACTCTCTGGTTAGATTTAGGAAAAGATTGTGGTTTTGGTTAAAATAAGTAACTTTTTATGTCACTTACTTAAGTTCATACACATTACATAACTTAGGTATGTTATGTAACATATGCGTGTGTTATGTAACTTAAAGGAGAAATATACAATATATTCACTGTAATAAATCATAAAATGAAATTAAGGAAACGGGCAGGAGTAACTGTTTTTGTTTGCTTTTTGATAT
>JAJHUR010002377.1:7169-23442 GCA_027495735.1 Lutjanus campechanus | reverse complement strand
GACAGAGTGTTGAGGGAAGGTGATCAAGTTTATTTGTGTTCAGGAATGTCAAAGAGCAAAGTGAGTGGACATCACAGCTGCCTGGATGTCACTGCAGGCAGTGATTCAATACAGAGGTGGTGGACAAAATAACAGAAACACCGTTTCAACAGCTGTGCAGCAGATGATCAGATCAGTGAATCTCTCTTTATTGGAGATGCTTTCAGGTGTCGACTGGACTCGATGGTCATTTCTGAGGTCACAGAAGGTTGTTCAGGTCACAAACTGCTGAGTCACAGTTACTGTGGTTTTAAACAGTGAGTCAGCGTTGGTGAAGGAGGACTGATGCACTACTTTGTATTCGGATTTTGAAATATACATTTTGCATTTAGAAAAACATAGACAGTCTTTCTACAGTCAGACAATAAATGTGTCAAAATAAATAAAGTGATGATTTGAGCCGCTTTCAAATGTGACTCATGTTGCTGTATTTTCACAAAACAGAAGATGAATATAAAATATTATCCTACATGACGTTCAAGTGAATCAATTCATGAACAAAAAGACACTTTGTCCTCTTTTTAAACATGGAGAATCATTTGTTTCCTGCATTTTAACATCATGTTTGTACAGAAGCCCTGAGAGGCGAGTAAGAAACAACAAGGGGAAAAAAAGTTTTATAAAAATAATCTTTCTACATGTGTCAGCCTGGTAAGCATCACTTTTAAATTTTAAAGTTTTACATACATTCAGTGTGGAATTTAATTACAATCTTATATTCTTTGTATCACCAAAGATACGGACTGTAGAAAAGTTAGCAAGAAGGAGGCAAACTGGACAGATTGAGATTCTACATTAACATCTAGAAGGTTGTGATGTGACAAAATTATCTTAGTGACAAAACTAAATGAATGATAACATGAAATGTTGAATATTTTGATGTTGCATATTATACATTTACAGCTGTGTAAAGCTGTGACAGCTGTGGTCAGAGGCATCATGTTTTCATCTCTCGGTTCGTCTCATTCTCTCTCCTCAGGTTATCAAATATGATCATATTTATGCAAAAGAATTCCTTCAGTTTGATGCTGGAAAATACCCAGAATACCAAATTAAAATGTATTTTGCAGTTATCAGTACTCAGAGCTAAATTAGTTTAGTTCAGTCAGGATTTATTTGTTATGTGAATTTGTGTTCTGTGTGTTTTGTATTAATTACTTATTTAATATTTAAACTTTAAACTAATATATTGTTCAATTTCAAGTTCAAATTGAAAAGCAATGAAAAAGGCTTTTCTCGTCTCACTTTGTGCTTCTTGTTTTTTAAAAGGATTTGTTCAGGCTCTGTTTAGGCACCAGAACCATTTAAAAAGTATAATTGTAGCACCGAAAAAGCATCAGAAAAAAATAAAACAAACAATATCCAACCACACTGAGATGACGTGTTCATTACATGGTGGAGCAGTGAGGGTTTTGCCTCCCAGCGTGAAGGTTATGGGTTTGAATCCTGGTCCTTTCTGTGTGGAGTCTGCATGTTCACCTGACAAAGGTCCTGGATCAGAGTCAATGTTGTGCTGCCACCTTATGGACAAAGTTTGAACTGTGAAGAGTCTGAAGTATTCAGTGCACAGTGATTACAACCTTCACATTCAGTGACGTTCATTAAGAAATCCTCATCATCATTTGGTCTTCTGACACAATATAACCATTTGAATCAATGTGCATATGACTTTGATTTTAAATCAGGTGATTTGGAACAATGAAGTGGATATTCTGTGTGGAGTTTACATGTTCTGACTAAGGTGCTCACTTAGAACTGGAGCTGGTCCTCTGCACAGTGGCTGCCCACTGCTCTTAATACTCAGATGGGATAAATGCAGAGACTGGATCTGACTGTTTGATTTAGACCTTCTGACCTTTATGTTGAATGACTTGAAGCTGGTGCCAGCAGTGTAAAGGCTGATGAACAATATCCTAAAGGAGAAGAGAGCTACAGAGGGTCAAAGTGCACAATGACACATCAGAGGACAACAGACAATACTTGAGGCAGTATTCATAATTGATTTATTGTTCATCATTACAGAATCTATCCATCATTCAGCAGGAGCTATCTCATTACTACAGAACAATAAAATGTAATTTAAAACACATCAATAAGTCATTAACATTATTCATGTTAACAATGTTTTTCAAATGTCAAAGAAAAAGAAAGAGCAGAAAAAAACTTCATGATATCAAAGGAATCTGGTCCCTGTTTTAAATTCTATCTTTAAAACAATGTAAACTAACTGCAGTGTGACGGGTGACAAATTAGGGAAAAACCTGAATCTTGACCCCTAAAGTGAGGGGATCTGGTTTCTCTGTCCTGTGGGGGCATTTTGTTTTAGACAGCACTCTTCACCACGATCATCAAAAAACCACATGAGGAAATATGTTTTGGAAATATGGTGTGAATCCCTCCAGTAGAGTCCAGAGACTCATAGAATCAATGTCAAAGAGCACTGAAGCTGTTCAGGTGGCACGTGGTGGTCTAAAACTTTTCCACTTTATGTTGGTTTTTACTTTAATTTGTCACCGATCTGTATATCTGAATTTTTTATGAAAAGATAATATTTATAAGATCATAATAAAAAATAAAATCACACGGTAAGGGTTGCTGACTTAAACACAACATCGTAAATTCTGACACCAGGCATCTCTCATTAAAAACTCATAAAAGCATTAAAACAGTAACAAAAGACATAGTTTGATAATGTTGTGAAGTAGCATCAGTTCAGTTTTCATCTTCACTCTTAAACAACCTGATCAACAAAGCTGATAAAAAATCTATCTGTCATGACTCAGACAGATATTATGTTCATGAAGAAGGTAATATTAAAGTTTTACTCATGTTACATTTAGTCATGTGCTCTGACTTCCTGAATCCTGTGTTTTCCTGGAAGTCATAACTACAAGCAACGAGCTATCAACGGCTACCAAGAAACACAACGTTACCTTGAAAGAATTTGTGTGTGTTTGGACATCGTAGACATTTAGAATGATGCAAGTACACAACTCAACAAAATATGTAACATGTCAAACATTTTTATACATTTAAAAGCAGAAATCTTACATATTATAACTTTAATAAAACTACAGACTTAAAGCTTTGATTGCTGTTAATGAGGTCAGGAAGTTAATGGCTCCCACACACACTGTGGTCAGACATAAACATTTATCACGACACATGGTAAATCTGTGTTTTTATTCCTGGTAAACAGCATACAGGTCATAGTAATTTAAGCGTCAGTCTCTCAGTAATGATACACAAACTCTATTTTGTCATGACAGGGACTGAATATGTTGCTTCATGTCCAGCTTGGCCTCAGATTTCTCTCTTTTGATCATTAAGGAGGAAGAACTTTGTTTTATTCCTTTAAGTCTGTTTAACAGCTTGTTCACACGAGATACTTGAGCAGTGTGTGTGCATCTAGCATTACCTGCTGGTTTTTGTTTCAGCGCTCATATTAAAATGTTAGAGTGTCCATGCAGGCCATATGTGCAGTGTTGCTCACGTGTGTCAGGTATGGCTGCAGCTATGATTCATCTAGAGATTCAGAGGCAGGCGTGCACAGGTTCTTTGAAAAAATACATATTAAAAATGATCTGTCAGCGAATGTTTAGCTCAGTGGGTAGAGCATCCGACCCATGTATGGAGGCTGTAGTCCTCTGCAGCGACTGCTGGTTCGACTCCCGCCTTCAGCCCTTTGCTGCGTTTCATCCCCTCTCTCTCTGCCCCGTTTCCTGTCTACTCTTCAGCTATCCCTATCAAATAAAGGCACAAATGGCCAAAAACAAAAAAAGATCTGTTGACAGTCATATCAATATTATATCATCAACAGGACACCTCTCACTAAAGTGTCATTGTCTACATCTGAGCAGTATGTCACAGACATGAAAAAAATTGGGTGGAGGACAGTGTTTTTTTCTTTCTCTTCCATCCATCCATCCCCCACTCTCTGACCAAAGGGGGAAATCACTGATTGCCCTCAGAAAACAGCTCCTCTCTTCTCTTCCAAACTCTTCTTCAAATTCTATGTAGAAAGACGTGGCTTTTAGCAGCTGCCTCACAGCAGAAATGCAGCCTGTGTCGACACCACAGCATGTATGAGCCACAGCAGTTCACTGTCGGTGCCATCACACACTACTCAAATGTATCGAATGAACAAGCTGTAAGACTTTCCTGCAGTGGTGTGAGAAATTTTTTGGGTTAACATGGTTCAGGAGGTAGAGCGGGTTGCTCACTAATCAGCAGGTCCTCCACTCTGCATGATTAAGTGTCCCTGGGCAAGACACTGAACCCCAAATTGCCCCTGGATGGCTGTGTGTCTGTGGTTGTGCACACAAATGGATGAATGACACATGAAGCCGTAAAAGCAGAGTTGTTTATAGACTAGGAAAGTGTTACAGAAATGCAGTCCATTTACCATATGTAATACAAAATTTGTTTATTGCATAATTTTTTTTCCGTAAAAAGTCATCAAACATATATATTGGAATGAGTTGTTAAATGTAAAAGAACTATATAGGCAAAACAAGCGGTGTAAAAAATGCCAAAAAAAATGTTAAAATCACTACAATGTAGACTTGCACTGATTGAACGGCAATGCTCGGAATTGGCCCAGTTTCACATGATCGGCCATGACCGGCGACCGGCCGGTCAATCTAAAATTTGCCAGTCTAACACACAGGTCAAATTCCTACCGCGCTGTGGCAGCAAAGAAAAAAAAAACACTAAGCAAACGCACTGCCTTTTATTTTCGGTAATATGCTAATGCATTGCAAAACATGAGCAGTCCTTGAACCCTCACAATGCCTCGCGGGATGTCAGCCTGCCCAGGTCAATAACATCAGCAGCAAAAACACACACGTGCAACTCAAGGCTTTGGCGACCTACACCATGTCGGCTGTATGGAAATTTTTTAAAGTGTGCGAAGAGGATCACAAGTTTGCAGTAACACCTGCGATCTAAAATAGGTTGTGGAGGATCAACACCGAAAACGTTTAGTACGACTAATCCAGAGGTGTCCAAACTACGGCCCACTTATGAAACTTGGGCTGTATTCGAAACCACACTGCATGCTGCTTACTGCGTACAACACCAGTATACTGTATGTGTGCATCTTCATTGTTTAATATTTTGAAGTATTTCCACACAAAGCTGGTGGCAGACAGCGTGTCATGTGTCTCATTAAGGTGGTAAAGTCAATTGTACTAAGTGCATTCATGCTTGAATCCATGATGATTTGTGATCGTTAACCAATTAATAAAAGCTCCCTGTGTACTCAGCCGGTAGCAAATGGGAGCCAGAAAACACACACTACCCCGAATGAAAATTAAATCTTAATAATATAGCGCATGCTATGATATGATGATATAGTAGACAAAAAGTTTTTATTATTATTTATATTATTTATTAATGTAGAGTGTGTTTTAGCAAAGACATGATTATTGAAAAGCTGGTTGTATCTTGGTTAAAATGTTCTAATAAAGGAAAGTTAGAAAATTTTTGCAATATCTTTTGTGCTTGTAAAGTGGTTTGGAAAAAATGAAATCGGAATCAGCTAAAATCGGTATCGGCCGCCCAAGCACTCTGAAAATCGTAAATCGTTATCGGCCCAAAAAATTGTAATCTGTGCAAGTCTACTACAATGTACAGCTGATTGTAACTCTTTCTTTTGAGATCATGTGACACTGCGTCTACTTTTACTTCAAGCTCCAAAGAAACAGGTGGATTTGACACAGTAGGTCTGACATCAACAGACTAACTGATGTGAACAGTCTGTTGTGTGTTTTATTGAGAAATATCTGCTTGTAGCTCTGTTGGAAAATCCCTCATGGTTTACCTACAGCACCAAATGATAAAACAATACTGACAATACTTTTATCATGTGGCTGAATTTTCTAAGTTCTAAGTGGCTTTTTAAAATATGATTATGTCAAAATCTTTAAAGTTCCAAGGTAGCTGTTCAGATTGTAGTTAATTATAGGTTGTTTTTTTTTAATCATATTTCTTTTAAAATGTAAGGTCTCAATCTTGTTTTGGCTATATCCAAACATTTAGGTCCAGATCACTTGGACCATGATCGGTATCACTCACAATCCTGTTTTGTTCTTGACTTCTATGGTTGATTTTATACAGGATGGGTCTCATCTTGGCTTTGATGAAATCTGTTCACATTTTATCATATTTATCATGGTCATGGATTTTTGCCCTAGATTTGAGATTCTTGACGACGGAGAAGTTTCTCTCCTTTGTCTACTTTTTTCATATACTCTGCTTTTTCTCTCATGGCTGTCAGGGACTGAACTCGTTGTTGCCAGCCTGGTTTGGCCTCAGATTTCTCTCCCTCGAGGAGCATGTCAATGTACTCAGGAGTGGAGAGAGGATCTGGCTTCAGTGCGATCTCTTTCAGTCTGTTTAAACACTGGGCTGAGCTCTCCATCAATTTCACCACCTCAGCCTGCACATGATCATATTCAGCCTTCAGTTTTGCAATCAATTCCTCAACGGGTGCCTTAGCTGCTGTGGCATCTAGGTACTTTTCTTTCAGCTCTTTTATTGTTCGTTTTTCTTTAACTTCCTGATAGTCCCATTTGTACTTCTGATTAAAATGAACATTCCAGTAACATTTGCCTGGACAGACCTCACAGTTTCCATCTGATCCTATTGCAGCACAACCACTTTTATCTGCATCATTGGGTATTCCACAGGGAAAGTGACAGGTAACATGACACTGCTGACAGTTGGTGATGTAATTTCCAGTCTTAGAAATGTCTACTTGAACAGGCTTTTTGACAGGGACTTCAAACTCAAAGTTCTCGTTTCTGCTGATCTCTGCCTCGTGCTCCTTCAGTTTTGCACTTGTCTCATTTATCTCCTCAAGTTTGGCTAACCCAACTTTAACCTGCTTGTGCAAACCTTCAACTGAAACCTCGAGGCGTTGTCTCTCTCTGAGGACCTCCTTTGTCAATTTCAAACTTTTTGTTTCTATTTCATTTAAAGCAGAAAAGAACCTCTTCATGCTTTTTGCCCCCATTTTCCAAAACATCTCATCAAAACTTTCTTCATCTGATTCATCACCACTTGTTCCACCTGTTGATTGACTATCTGCAAATAACACAGAGTTGTTGAATTTGAAGTGAAGTGGCACCCCGTCTTTTGTTTTAGGACATGGGACACCTGAAGCATTGATCGCCTCTAGAACTGGTGGGAGTTTACCGTCTGCAAATGTCACCAGAACTCTGATGTTTTCTGCCACATCTTTGCCAAAGATTGAGAGAATAGAATCAAACACATATTTCTGTGTTGGTGTGAGTCGAGCTAAAGAAGCCTGTGCTACAAAACACACAGCATCAATTTCAGTGACACCAAGCTGAGCAGAGAAGAGATTTCGCAGCTGTTCTGTGATTTCTCTGTCTCTTTTTATGCCTCCTGTGTCTCCAAAGCCTGGAGTGTCAACAATGGTCAGCGAGTGTTTGATTTTAAATCCATCCTGGTAGTTGATTTTGTACACAGTGACTTCAGAGGTCTGACTGTGAGCTTGTGATTTTGATGGATCCTCATCAACTAACTTAAAGCGAAATGAATCCTTCCATTCAACACCTAGAATGTAATTGATCATCCCATTGATGAGAGTCGACTTTCCAGCCCCAGTTGCTCCAAGAACCATGATGGTGCGATTGTTTTTTTTTGTCAGGGACTCATTCCCATAACTGAAACGCCTGCATCCATCGATTTTGATTTTGTCCTCTTTCAGGGGAACTTTATAAACTTGGGGAGAACCTGTTGAATTTAGTTCTTTGCTTTTTGTTTTAATATCATCAGCAAGCCTTTTAGGGCCGCTGGAAAAAAAACTAGACATGGCCTGTATTTGTTTATGAATGACTCAATTCAAACCACTGAAGAGGTCGACTTGTCTGAATTATAAAACAACACGAGTGACTTGCAGTCTGTTCAGTAAAAGTGTGTCTTCTGCTCTTGAAGTAAATGAAGTGAACTCAGGTCCAAATCTGCAAAAGATGAAATGTACAGAAATAAAAATGTACAATATTCAACCCTCACAGTTACCATGACAGTGAGAACACCTGTGTTCCCTACTGCTGCTAGTTCAGCATGAAAACACAGACACACATTAATATGACTGATGTGAAGATTAACTAGGGCACAACTACATTTATATGTAAGTTCCAGTAGATTCTACTGCAAAAAGAAATAAGTTCCTACATGAAACTGGGAGGAGAAAATGCAAATATGTTAATTTAGCACCCACAAAGTGATTTATCAAAACTGAAAGCAACTCCGCTCAGAGAAACTGTGTCTATATTTAACACGTGTGAAAGGGAGGTGCAAATGGTTTGTATGCGTAATTTCGCACACATTGCTGAGGTTATTGTTGCAAGAGGGAGACATCGAAACGATCAAAGGAGACACAGAGAACGCATTTTTCACGCTTGTGTTTTTCAGCCACGAGAAGGAGTCACGCAATACCTACAATGACAAAACTCCTTGCAAGTTTACATTTTTCTGCATCTGAGTCATTCCAGCGTACGGTAGCTATTACAGCTGGGATCTCCCAATCCCATTTTTCAGATGTGTTGTCTGAAGTCCTAAATGTCATGTTGCAAAATTTATTAGGTTTTCGCGCACTCAGCACTGTTGGGCCTCAAGTTTATCTGGAGTTCAACAGCCTCACTCCCAGAGAGCTCAAACAAAGGAAGTCCTAAGTTAACTACATTTCCCAATGGTCTTTGCGGTTCTCGCATCTAGGTGTGAGATCCTGGTGAGGATCAAATCCTGAACTCTCATTGGATGAAAGTTTTCTGGAACCCCCGTGACGTCACCGCTACTATATCATCCAGAGACACCAGCAGATCATCCTCTTCCCGGGCAACGCGAGTCGTTGATAGGAACAAGACTCCTTTAATTCTTTTGTTGCCAAGGCCACGTGTTCTCTCCTCGCTGGACGAGGGACTTTACTCTTCTTTTTTATTTTCACATTTTTCTTTTGCAACGGACGTCTTCTTTTTATTTTTATTTTTATGGATCCACAGTGAGGACACTGTACCGCACAGCCCTCATCTCCCTGCAGAAGTGAAGTGCAATTTGCCTTCAGTATCCCCTCTGCCTCCCTCAGGGACATAGAGGAGCCCGGCACGAGACCATGGATTGACCCTCTTGCCCGGATGCCCGCGGATGCGAAGCCTGGCAGATAACAAAGGACTACCCGCTTCAAGAAGAAGGATAAAGGACCCCTTCTTTCCTCGAGTGATTAACTCGCCTCGCCAGAGACTTGCCCCCTCACCGAGGACCCGTTAGCCGCCGTGAGCCACTAGCCAGCGTCACCTCTGCTGCAACAGGACGCACGAGGGACGATCAACACATCACTTCACTGTCTACAAAGGCTTTAGCTCTGGGCAGATGTTAGTTAGATTTTCAAAGGCTTGTGATACGGACCACCGTGTCCGATTTTGGCTGCATTAATGTTGTGAAAACATTGCTTGTGTTGCTGCTGTCTGCTACTCTTCTGCTCATTTGTTTGTGCTTGTAAACTTGGTGATTCAGATTGCTATTGTGTGCTCCGCACGCGGGATTGATCAGTACTTCAGCTGTGTAGGTTTAATGTCCAGATTCACGCTGCTCATCAGCTGAGCCGAGCGTGTCTCTGTGTAATACAGACGTTACAGCACCTCAATCCTGCCTGCATGACCACACTGCTGAGTGTTTCTCTTTCTCTCTCTTCCTCTTTCACTAACCTACACTTGGAGTCGGGCAATTTGAACTTCCCTCCCTGCCAACTCCTCTTCTTTGTTGTGAGTCATGTGCTTTCTTGGTGAGCCGCCATTACGTAGGCTAACGTAATCAGTGACCCCCGCGTGACGTAGCCTGCAGCGTCGCTGCTGCTACCTCGTCACGTCTTAACCCCCTCTGCTCGGGCTCACACACACCCGCTCTCTCACACCCACTTTGTTTCTCTCTCTCTCTCTCTCTCTCCCCCTAACACACACACACACTCCTCCCTCATCATAGCTAGAATTAGCTGGAGTATATTAATATTTGTTCATTAAGTGTGGTATCAATTGTAATTTGATTTAATATTCTTGTTGAATAAATATTGTTATATTTCTTAAAGGCTACGTCTGCGACTGTTGTGTACATATATATTGTGACAAAAGCTGATTGACAGGGTCTGTGCTTGGATCTCACGATCCTTCAATTAAGTTAAATGGTTGATGCCTTTCAGGCCTTAATTATTTAATTAATCTAATTTTGAGACTGATATTTATATTAAGGTTATTGGTCCCTGTTTACAGGGTGGTGCCCCGAATCATTAATTTTATTAACTTTTAATAATTTTAATGTTTTTGTTATTTCAATAATTAATAATTATTATTAATAATGATCAATTATTTGCTAATAACCTTGTATGCTCCTCTGGTCACAACAGCACTCATTGAATGAGACCAAACAAGGCTTTCTTTTGCAGTAGCTGGATTTCCCAGAGTTACAGGAGCGATTGACTGCACCCATGTGCAGCTTTTGCCCCTGCAGACACTGAGCATGTGTACAGAAATCGCAAATACACGCATTCATTGAATGGCAGAGCATTTGTGATGCCAAAGGCATCATTACTAACATTGTGGCAAATATCCCAGGTCAGTACATGATTCTTTTATTCTGAGAAACAGTTTTCTGTTTTCCAAGAGTTTGGAGATGACTGGCTTGTAGGTATATCAATTGGTAAAATCCTTTGTAAAATAATTTATTACATTAAAAACAAGAGCATGTTTCATATTGATTCATATGTTTTGTAAGGTGACAGTGCACCTGTTCCTCAGTGCTGGTCAGAGGCATCTCATCCTCTGTGCCCCCACCTGTTTCATTTTGAGATGTTTTATCATGCGCCAATTTTTCTTTTGTTTGTCTTCTGATATCTTGATATCTTCTTTTCGCCTTTTTACCGTTTTACCAACAGCATTTACCTTTTCACAAATTTCTTCCCACATAGCCAGTGCTTTAAGTGGGCCGGTACGCACCGGTACGGAGTACCTGCACTTCTCAATTTTAGCCTCTAGCGTACCGGGACTTTTTGCGGCGTACCGGGACTTCACTTGAGCCCATAGTACCCTCTCTTGTTCTATTTCTCTGTTGCGCTTTGTGATACTCAGACTCCTATACTACATTACCCAGTGTGGACTGGTACGCGCCACACGCCTGCCCCTCGCGAGGCGTTCGCTTGTAAGGAGGTCTTGCGAGTTGAGTGTGCCAAAAAAAGGACGTGAAGAAGAGATATTGCGGACGTTGAATGCAAGCATTAGAGCGAGTTGAAACCGGTTTGATTCCTGTCCAGTATTTGGTTGCATTTGTGTAAGTATATGGAGATCTTATTCATTAATAATATCATGTTGTTGGTCCTCCTAAATTTGTGAATTTGCTCAGTTAAGTTGCACTACAATCAAATATTTAGGTCTAAAATATTAAACAGTCATTGACTACTGTTTTGTTATGATAGAAACAAACACAGGAGTCATTTAGCCAAATGGATTTATTTGTCAACTGCATAGCTCACTTCTCCGATTTTTTCCATGTAGGCTACTGTCTGTCTCCATCTTCTATCTATTTATTTCTCTCATGTGTGTGTCCACAGGAAATTGTAGGTGCTAGTTCACTTGTGCATCAGCCTGTGTGCTACTTGAGGGTCGCCCCCCTGAAGACCTCCCCTGGGCTAATATCCAGGTGAACATACAGAATTTATCTGGAAAGTTGAAAGCTCAATAAAAACAAATTTCTTTTTAAAAATCAGTATCATGTCCTAGTATTTAAATATGTAGTATATATTATATGTATTTAATATATAGTAGGCTATTTATATATAATGATCTGCAGTTACCCACCGCCTAATTTACCTGGCAACAGTCGAATAAGGGGAGTACCGGCACTTATTTTTTTCCACTTAAAGCACTGCACATAGCGTCCCTTTGTGCGACAGTCAGGTTTCTCATTTAAGTGTTTGTTGGCTTCATCTACCAACACCTCTAATTCCATAGGGTTGAATTTCACTTTGTGCTTTCTTCTCTCCAAACTCTCCATGCTGCAAGACGCAGCGTGAAAGACGCAAAATCCTCATTTAAATAGGATGTCTCTAACACGTTTGCGCCTGTTGCCATTTGCACAATCACACTTAGTAAATCACCCGCAAACCGCGGTTCAGCCCTACGTGCAAAATTCTAGATTGCACAAGCAAATTAATAGACGCAAATTGGGATCTTAGTAGATCCGGCCCTAAGTGTCTTAAAATAATGAATCACTTCTTGTAAGTCGTTATGATGTGAAACTTTCTGAAAATGATTATTTAGTATTTCAAAATATTGAGTTAGTATCTCAAAATAGTGATTTATATTATATATGTCATAGTTGTCATTGTTTTCATTATTTTGAAATACTAACTCAATATTTTGAGATGATAAATTTGAGATGATTGAGAAAGATTCACATTGCAGTGACTTACAGGATGTTTTGTTTTTTTCATCATATTGGCAGGAATGTTTTGCCGTGTATAGAGACATATTGAGATGAAATTATAGAGCAGATCTATCTGTTTGTTTCTCTCAGAGACTGCTGCAGTTTCTACACATCACTCATACACCACAGAATTACAGATAAATATCAGACTTAATGGTCAAAAAAAGTTTAAACTTCTGTACATATTCACATGTTCTCTCTCTTTCAGCCATGCTGAGCTCTCTCCCTCTTTCTCCCTCTCCCTCTCTGTGCCTCCTCCAGCACTTGATGCCATATGGGCAGTGCGTGATGTATGGAGCTCCAGACAGTTGCCTACTAATGCCGTATGGTAAAACTGTCTATGCTCTCAGTGGCAGAGAGCCACTGAGAGCATAGACAGTGGCAGCTGTGTTTCTTTTCTCCAGACCGTTGTTAAGTGTGTTTCTTGAATTCATACCATTCTAGCTCACCTTCCTTAGTATATCTAGCCGGATAACTTTGCTTCAGGTTTCAAAGGAAGTAACGTGCCAATTCAGACCTCTGGTAGCGAGTGCTTTTCACGACATCACCTGTATTTTTGAAGGTATTGGAAATCATAACTTTCCAAATTTCTAAGTACCCTGGTATACTTTAAATGAACAGCTCACCACCAATTCAAAAATACACATTTTCCCCACAGCCTGTAGTTCATTTTATTCATCCAGATAGTTTTAGTGAGTTGCAGAGTTTTGGAGATATCAGCCGTAGAGATTAGGTAGGACACAAATGCTTTTATATGTATCAAAAATACATAGAATACATTTTTCTCCTGGTCCCAAACTGACCTTAAAGATGTCCGCATTATCCCCAATATAATGGGACTCACATTGTACCAAAATAAAAAGCATGTGAAAAATTGAAAACCAGTGTCTCTTTAAAAAAACATGACCCATTAACTCATAACAGACTTTGTGAGCAGTTTCATTGGAACTACTTTCTCTCTGCAGTAGAATCTACCAGAACTACTTTTTATTCAACTTGGTCTGTGGATTGTCTTCAGCAAACAAACAAAACAAAATAAAACAAAACATATGTCATTTTATAAAAGTTACTCCAGCTAGCTGAGTATGAAAAAGGTCCCCAAAGTCAATATAATGGCTTCTTCTTACCTGCTGGGTGAAGCCTAATGAGCACCAGTGCAGTTGCTTGAGACAGTCAGAAGGCCTGAAGGAGGAAAACCTGCAGAAGTGCACCACTCCAGCCTGCATGTGTGTGTCTGTGTGTGAGAGAGTCAGAGAAAGTGCCAAAAAGGGAAGAAGAGAAGGAGGATGAACCATTGCACACACTGTTTCTGTCAGTTATTAGTAAGATACTCAGATCGCAGTTTTGTCACTTGACCTGGCTGCCCGAACATGTGGTATTTTTTGATATGTTGACCCAAGTCGCTCGATCAGCGGCGGGTCCCTCAGGTTGTGGGTTGACCCGTGCATCACTTCAACTTCAACAACTTCATTGTCAAGGTTGGAACTGAATCCCTAAAAAGCTTTTTGGGCACTGTGTTGTGGGCTTCAGCAGTGTTGAGCTCTTTGCCGTTCTCTTACGGCTCATTTGTTCTGAGCTCGGTTGTGCTGGCTATGACATTGAGATAGCATAATAATTAATTTAGGTCCTTGGCAGTAGTACTGGACTTCATTCACCTACCTGTATATCTTTGTAAGTTTTTTCTAATTGCTCTTAAGAAAAGTCCCACAAAAAGTCTTAGTCTGATTCATTAAGGTGTTTTTAATCCACAGAAAGGTGGATACCACTGTCCTCGTAAATGCCACGTGTTCCTAAACTCTCCTTCAATGAGGGCATGAGACTGCAGGGCCGTGTGCACACATGGAAATCACAGACAAATTTAGAGAGAAATCAAGGATTCCCAAACTAAAGCTAAAGACGGTGGAGTGTTGTCAGTTGCTTCATCTCCTTTACTGTCTCCTTAGAATCTGAGAGTAAACTGTTTTTTTTTTTTTTTGAGAATTACAGTTTTACTGTACATTTTATCTAAAAGCTATAAAACCATGAAACATACAGACAAATTTATTAAACAATAGTGTGTAAAACATCATTTGATTATTTTAGTGAATAAATATTTTCTTCTTTAACATGTTAATGTGTTTTAAAAAGTGTCACTTAAGTGCTTAATTTCTATTGAAAATTTAAACATTTGTTTTTGCAGTACAGACCAAACACTGCATAATATGAACCCCAAAGAGGATCACTATAATGGTTCTGTTTTTATCATTTATATACACATCAACTCCCACTGAGGAAAACACCTGATACATGCACCAAGGTCCCATTTAACTGCCCCATGTCTGATGTCAGATATTGTCCTGGACAATCCCAGAAATACATAGTGAAAAAAAAAACATGCACTGAAACTTTAAAAAAAAATCCCATATTATACAATATTATATGACAGGGCAAATGAAGAAAAGGCACCCAAATTACTTTTGTACAAACATGTCAGCAGAATGTGTGTAAGTTTGCTCTTACATGTTCACAGACTCTTTTCTTACCTAAGAATAAATCCCACATAAGAAAACATTGGTGAACGCCAGAATCTTTGTGAAAATTGTGTAAATGGGTTTTAAGAAGAAATTTCTTTTTGAGAATATTTGGTAAATCAGGCCCATACTTGTGTAATTGCTCAACTTCTCACTTTAATGTTGCATTTAGTTTATGTAAATTGACATATGTCTTATTTGTTGGATGTCGTCTTTTTGTAGGTTCAGATTATCTTCATGTCTTTTCTCAGGTTTAGTTTCCAACACCTCAAGATATCCCACATTTCTTCCACACTAACTGCAAAAACTGTGTACTAAAAATTACCTAGTAATTACATAGTACATATTTTACTTTTAAGTAGAACAGAACAGCCAGAACAGGTATTTCTCAAGGAAAAGTTATGAAATTGTAAAATTAACAGGCTGTTTCCTCTGTTGAGCAGGGCTGTGACCAGTTACATAAATATAAAGAAAAACTGTGTTATATATGTTTTCTACATTTTTGTGATGAAAGTGGAAGGTATGGGACTAATGAAAACATTAGCATATATAGTTTGTTATAGCCCTGTATACACTTCATTTAATTGGGTTTATAAATTCATCACACATACTGTCATCAGTTATTAGTATATTATTGTATTGTAAACATTTTTTATCCCCTTTTTTAGCAGCTGCTGCCTACTGCAAGCTGGAGAAGATGCTGACCAACAAGATGACTGTCACAAAACTGAGACCCTCCACAAGACTTCATCTGTGGAGGCTTTCCACAGTGTCATCTGTTGTTTTACACCAAAGAAAGTTGTTTCCATTTCTTGGAAAGCTGTGCAGGTAAATGAATTTCCACTGCTGTACTTTCAGACTCTACCTGGCTGACATGTATAACAGTAAAAATGCTGACAAAACCACACATCACATCTAGTGGAGAGCCAAAGAAAGATTAAATTGAAAGCAACTGGACTTGTTCAAAAGTCTTTTCTGAAGATGTTTCGCCTCTTATCCAAGAAGCTTCATCAGTTCATGCCTGTCAGACTAGTCAGAGCTAGTCTAACTAAATGGTGGGAAACCAGGTATTTAACCTCTATGGATGTGCTCAAACTCATTAGTGCTCTACTCAGTTTTGATGACAGTCGTTCGGGTCGTTAGCCCTGAGAGTCACCCGAAACCAGCTGTGAGTGGCGGTCATTAGAGCCACATGAATGTGAACCACTGGGAGCCAATGTTTT
>JAJHUR010002375.1:10006-27771 GCA_027495735.1 Lutjanus campechanus | reverse complement strand
GCTATTCCGTTACGTATGAATATACTGTTTGGGATTTGTTGCTTGATACTGTGCATACAGAGTCTGTTGCAACATTTTTCCATCATCATTTTGACTAATGACGGACTGACTGACTTTGAGACTGCTACTGCTAGTACACCTGGTCCTAATAGACACACACACATATGCTCCACTCCTTTCTCTATTCCCATCTTCCACCTAAGGAAACAAGCTGCTGTTATTCCACCAGTGAGCTGTAAACCTGCAATAAAACTGTGGCATGGCCCCTATGTGCAGTATGGGTAATGCACCATATACTTTAATGGTACACTGGACCAGGTCATATATTTCTCTTCTTATGTGAGATTCAAAAAGCCAAGGTAGGGGGATGAGGTTTGTGGTCCAGCTAGTGAGTTTGATGTACTGTTTCTATGTTAATGAGTACCATCTCCAGTAATGGAGGAAAAAGGAAGACATTATCTGTCTTCATTTACAGTTACATGCTAAGATTGTATCACTAGTCTGTCTACTAAAATACGTAAATGTTCTTCATTGCAAAATATCACTGCCACATTTTCTGGCCCAGGGGCCAGATGCGGCTCACTGAAAGGATTCATGTGGTCTGCATGGCCATCATGGAAATACCAAAAATTTTAAATCCAGCAAAAACTTTCAAAAGCATTTTGCTTACCATTAAACCATTATCAGACCTTTATTTTGAAAGGGGTCTATGCTGTGTTCATTGGTATGATACTGAACTGTATCTTTTATATTAAAGAGGTCGTTTATGTTGTTATTTTAAGTTTTGGACATTGGCAACAAAATATTAGCCTACAGCTCATCACATGACCATTACATTATTAGAGATCAGGCCATTATTATTAAGACCTTTTATCATTTGCAGGGGGCACCCCTATGGCTCAGTTGGTAGGGTGTGCGCCCCATGTACTGAGGCTGTCAGTCCTCTGCAGTGGCTGCAGGTTCAACTCCCACCTGCAGCTCATTTGCTCCGTTTCGTCCCCTCTCTCTCTCTCTGCCCCCCTTCCTGTCATATCTTCAGCTATCCTATCCAAATAAAGGCAAAAAGCCCCAAAAAATAATCTTTAAGAAAAAGAAAAAAAAAGACCTTTTATCATTTGTGTCTGGCCCATGGCATCCTGATCAATTTCTCATGTGGCCCCCCATGAAAAATAATTGCCCACCCCTGTCCTAGAGCATGCAATCACACTTTTGCAGATTGGACTTTGACATTGCATTTTAAAATTAATTTAATTCAGTTGTTTAACCAAATACATACACAGCATTTTAAAAAGGAATTCAGTTCAATGGAATTCATAGTAATGTTGTCAAAAATATTGATACTTCAGTACTTTTAGTATACCACATCTTTACAATACAATACTAACAATCGATAGTATCAAGGGTACCTAAGCTATAAAAAAGAAAGGTCTAAGTGCTCATTCAAGAGTCCGTTTTGTTGAGTTTTTATTTTCCTTCCTGAAATTTGGCTTGCAGCATCACAAAGTCAGACAGTGTTCAGTACCCTTTTCTATACCAGAGCTGTCTGCAGGTTGTTCTTTTTTTTTTAAAGAAAAAAATATATACTATTTTGTGTGCCAAGAAGTGCTTTTCTTTTTGCTGTGCAAAAAGAGAGAAGTATTCAGTCTCTTCTATTTGTATTAGTATTGTATTGAAGTTTAAAACTTTGGTGTTGCGACACCCCTTCATAGTCAATTGACTGTGTGTTAAACATAACACTGCTATGTCATAAAACAGTTGACTGCCTCAGTGGTAGTGTGATATGTGATGATACATTACGTGTATTCTTGTCAGTGCAGCTTATATTCTTTTATCATTCAGAGCACACATGACTAATTCTGTAACACTACACCACATGCATGCTCTGATGCTAACCATCTCTTACAAATTTCATAACAACAAGAGAGGATAGGTCTTTCACCACCGCAACCGCTAAACACTCCTTAGAATTAGATCCAAATGTGGTAATAGACAACATGTATTTGGGAGTGCGGATGTAACTCCAGACTACAGCCACATGATACTGACGATCAGTGCAAAGTTGTGGTTGGAGCAGATGTCTAAACACACAACAGCGATGACAGGCTGAGGCTAGATGTTTACTGCTGCCTGAGGGAAGGATGCTGTTTTTTGGCTGTGAACAAAAGATGACTGGATGCACAAATACAACAACACCAAATAGACTCTCAGAGGAAATCAGTTAAAGACACAATGTGCAGACCCAGAGTGGGGACTTGACATCCTCTCTGTTCATTAGTGTTCAGTTAATTAATGGTCTTCATGAAGATCAATTTGAGTCTGATTGCAGATCGATCAAGTAATGTCCCTCTAATGTTACTTTCTAGTCAAAGTCTTAATGAAATAAGTAAAATAGTAACAACTGACTTCCAAAGAGACCGTATCTTTTTGCTAAGACACATTTTCTCGCGGTGGATTTTGTTACTGGCTTCAGCGAGTATTGAAAGGGTTAGTATTCCTGCGCCATCGTTTTTTTCAGCTGTGAATATTTCAATTTATAAGAAATGGTTTTCCTTTCCAGGAAGTTTTGACAGATGAGGCAGGATGATGCATTCCATCAGGCATCTGTTGATCCAACCACTCACTTTTTGTCTTGCTGCTTAGAGGTCAGCCAGGTTTAAAGCCTGATTATTTCACCTGTCTAGCCTTGGATAGCCCAAGGAAGGAAGTTGCATGTGTAAAACGTTGTAGTGGAAATGATCCAAGGAAACTTTGTAGTGTCAGTGTGCTGAAGGACTGTGTGTTATTGTTGTGAATGATCAAGGTCTTTTTTTTTCCAACACTGCTTTTTCCCTCTGGCTTTGGAAATTGCCTCAAGCCCTGTCCATCCCCTAGGTTTGACACCCACATATAAACACATACAGACACATTCATATTCATCTTACCGTCTCCCAGTCCTGTGTGTGCGCACGCACACAGACTCAGAATTTGTTTGATAGTCAATGCTGAAGTATGCACAATGTGTTTGGTTGTTCATCATTGGGTCTTTCACACATGTCATGAATCATTATCTTGTATCACGTTGTGTTCTGTCCATTGTAATGTGTTCTAACAACATAAATGTAATCATCATACTGTGTGTCATGCAAACTATTTAAGGCAACTGCCCACAACTTACATACTAATGACAGCTCTGCTAAAAACTCTGTTGTGTATTGCAAGCCTGGCAGCCCCCCAGGCCTAAGCATTGAGGAATTAAAAAAAAAAAAAGTATGTGAATACAAATAGCAAACTCCTTTACGGAATAACTCAGTTGTGTTGTGTGCGTTTGTAAGAGGGTAGTCGAGAGTGTGTGTTACGTTATAGCTGTGAATGTAGTGGTGCAGTGTGTGTACAGTTTAACTTATTTTTAAGTGAATAAATGCTACAACTCCTCCTACATGCCGATGGAGGGGGTTAGCTGTCAAGTTAGCGACTGAACTGGGTTGAATTCTTTTTAACTAGATTGCAGGTCAACATTCACATCTGTCATTGCTTTACTATGTAAAACAACAAACCCTGTCAGGCTGCAACTAATGATTATTTTCATTAGTGATTAATCTGACTTTTTTCATGGTTAATCAATTGTTTCTATAAAATTTCAAAAAAATGTGAAAATCTTCATCACGATTTCCCATAACCCAAGGTCATGTATTTAAAATTGCTTCTCTTAGCCACCAACAGCCCAAAACCCAAAGACTCCTCATTCATCACAAATGACAAAGAAAATCAGCAAATCCTCACACTTAAGAAGCTGGACCCAGCAAATGTTAAACATGTTTCTTTGAAAAATGACTGAAATGATTAATTGATTATCAAAATAATTGCTGATTAAAGTTTTTTCGACTGACTGATCAACAAATGATTGCGGCTCTAATTTCTACTGTCCCATCTCATATATGTCAGAAGACAATAGTATGTTGTGTTAACTATATAAAAATGGGCATCTTTGTTTAAGTTATAGATAAACTTCAATCTATGTGGGTCTCTGTGTTTTAGTATTTCAGATTTCCTCTTTAGATTATCATGGTGCAGAATAACTGGGTTGATTTAAGGCTCGACCAACATGGGATTTTTTAAACTGATAGATATTGATTTTACTGGGGAAAAATTCACTGCCACTGTGCTCCTCTTGACCTCATAAATGTTCACTCCAAGAATCATTTTCTGTATTATATGTTATGCAAAGCAAATATTTTAAATAGAAAAACATATACAGTGATACTGATATATCCTCTGTAGGCCCATATCAGACCAATATTGGGCTGATATATCGGTGGACCAATTTCTCGATCACCTGATAAATCGGTCAGGCTCTTGCTGACTTGTAGTGTATTTTCATCCAGACTGCAAGTAAACATTTTTATCCACCAGGGCTCCACTGTATGAAACATCACATCCTGTGAGACCATGCAGCTATGTGTCAGTTTTCCACTAGAAAACTGACACATAAGCTTTCCACTAGGTTTCCACTAGAGTATTAAGTTTGTTGGAACATGTATAGCAAGGTGCTCACTTAACAACAAAAAAACTAAAAGTTAATATTTTACATAAAAAAAAACAAAAAAAACTATTTAGCCCTTTTTTTTTCTCTTCATGTGTAAATAAAAGTGAACAAATTCTACAGTATTCAGGCCTGCTCCGAATGTTTTGAAGCAAACATTTTTTCAGTTGTGCCACATCTACACAAAATGCAGCTGAATATGACAAACACTTTAAGAAACATAATCTTGAATTGTTTGATTTAGTAAATTTGTTAAATCAGAAATGTTTACAATGTTTACAATATTTGCCTTCCGTAATCTTCTGGAATACAGATTATGTTTCGGAGCATGAATTCTGTAATCGTCAGTGGAATATGTAACCTGGTCACCTCTAACTGCGCTCCAAAAGGATTTTCCCTTGTTTTTTCACTCCGTCTGACTCCAGATCATGTTTAATGTAACAAGAAGAAGGATAATCAAAACAGCAGTCACTGAGCCCTAAATCTGGTGTCGAGGCTGTGGCTAGACAGGAAATTGATGTGGAGAGAAATGGCTCAGTGGCAAACCTTTACTATTAACTCGGCCATGTATGGTAGAGATAGGTGCAGTCAGCAAAAATTGGGCTCCACACAGGCAGTTTTAGGTTTTGCCAGACTGTGCTCCCCTCAGCTGCGGCCTGTTCACACCTCGTTGTCTCCATCCACCTCCACTCGCTGATAATCACAAAGCAGGTCTCTGCTTTTTACACTCCTTTCCCTTTTTCTCCCGCTGCTGCTTTGGCCAGGAAGGAGCTTTCACAACTCAGCTTGTGTGGCCACCCAAAAAGTGTGGCTGAGTCCAAAGTTTTGCAGGAACTCTGTACAGCTAGGCTCTGGGTTTCCACAGGCTCGAGGAAACGAGGAGGAGAAGAGGAAGAGAGAGAGCGTGTGTAATACGCAGAGAAACACAGACGAGAGAGAGTGAGAGCTGTGTAGAAGCACACCAGCGGAGAAAGAAACCTGATTTATTATCACCAAAAATCAACTGCAGATGTCAGCTCACAGATTCTCCCTCTGCCGCCAATTATAGACACTCACGCAAAGATCTACTCGACCCCAGAGTTTTCCTCCTTATGCGCGCGCACACACACACACACACAATCACAGATTTACTCTGGGCTACAGTATACCTGGGCATGCATTTACACATAAGCATGCACACCTGCACACCTCCTTAAATTTGATAAAATCATAATCTGCTGTCAAAGCTGAAATCGAAGGCCTTTCACCCACCTGGATTATTTCCTGCTGATCTCTCGAAGTGAACGCCTGTGACGGATAATGAAGATGTCTATAAAAAGCATTAGTGGTGTGATGTCAGCAATAATATTCCCCCGGAAAGATTTCTATCCTCAAGCTTTTTTCCTGCTGCATGTTGTTCCACTACGTCTGTCATTATGTGCTATTTCAAGTCGTTACTGTAATCACCAAACCATCCTCTGGATTTAGAATAATCTGTCTGTAGATTTTTGGATTTCATTGTTTAGAGGAAGGAAGATGTGAACTTGATAATGGCTCACATAAATCACTAGAACATGATTGAAATGCGATTTTATCCAGCATTGTGCCGTATGAGCACATAATCATGGAGTCAGAGAAAATTGTTTTGAATGTATGTTCTGATTGTTCAGATCCTGGAACTCCTCAAGCAGACATTGACCCCGACTAAAGCCCTTGTGGACTTGAAGACAACAAAAAAAGATGGACAGCAGTGAGGGTTTAGTTTGGGCCAGAGCCATCCATATTAAGACCAGCAACTATTTTGTGGCATCCTGCACGTCCTCTGTCAACAATAACATTTAATAATTGATCTTCTGACATACTTAAAGCTCCTCTTCAGGCATTGACTAAAACCCTAAAAAGTTATCTCAGTTCATCTAAATTGTGTATTTGGAAGATTTTTCCATGAAAATAAACCCTTCATGCCTTAAAGTGGCTTAGATGCAACTCTGTCCCTGTGCCTCATTTTGTGTGCATGGTTCTATGAATATGCAAATCAGCACCACCCTCTCTCTACCCACCTCACCTTTATCATCCACCCCACCCGTCCCTGGACTCTGCTTATCAAACACTAGAAACCAACACAATGGCAAGTGGTAATTCAGCCATACATATTCGAACAGAAAACCACAGATCATGAATGCGTGAAAGCTAGAAAGCCGCTTTCTGGCAGAAAGCCCTGGAAGCAAACTTCTCCCACATGCACCTGAATTATTTTGTCTTGCTGATGCTATACAAGCACCTTATGAGAACGGCCTTTATCATGTCACGCTTTCCTCAGGAACAACCACAAAGTCATTTTCTGTCAGAATTTTTGTAATGACTATTGCCATCCTCTAATTCAGAAGATTAGGTATGGCTTAGTTTGGAAGGTGTATCTCAATCAGGATATGTCTTCTAGCACATAAAAAACATCATATGTCAGCGTGGTTGAAAAAAGTTTGAAACACTTGGCAGCAAGGTAACTGATTTTGGTTTACTTCATCAGGTGCGCATGTAGGGCTGGGCCATATGGACTAGGGATGTGGTTCGTCGACTCTGCAATTAAATGTTACCATCCTTGTGAGTCAGCACCAGAAATACAAGTCGGTTAAACTATTCATCAGTATTTTATTCATGTACAGTTGCAGTTAACTGTTTCCTTTAAGATGTTATGCAGCTACCTGCCACAACAGACAGCAGCTCCTCTCGCCCGGCGCAAAAGCCTTGATGGCCCACCTCAGATGTTGTTATCAGTAAAGTGGGACAGATGACAGCTCGTAAAACCAGCGGTTTATCGGTTTGTCAGTATCTTCATATAGAAAATGAAAATAAGAACGAATGTAGGCTGTGTCAGAGTATACTGGCATATAACTACTCAACTGGAGTAATAAGTAACCACATTCAGCACAGACTTGGGCATTAACCTGCAAGCAGAGCAGGCTGCTGCTGCTGTTAGCACTACTAACATTAGCCACACTGTGTGGCAGCTGACGTCACTGGATAAATGACGTCATTTACCCACACACACTGTGATCCTTTTTGGTCTGAAAAGTTGAAGCATTTAGTGCGTTGTTATGTTTTGAAGGAAAACGTGCAACATTCATATTGCACAGTGCAAAGAGCCACACAATTAGGTGGCATTTGAAATAGTTGGCTATTGTAGGATGTGATTAACAGCCTCAAATGACTCTTAATATGTGCAGTATTTTTTCAGACAATGTTTAACATGATCAGTTAATAAATTGTGCTTAAAAAAATAAATTAATTTAAAAAAAAAAAAAATTGTGCTTAATTTTAACTGCTTTCTTATTGTTAATCTAATTGACTAGTCTAAATTAAAATTCATGTTTAATCGAGTTGTAGTTAGTTCCCAGGAACATCCCTAATATAGACTAAATCGAATATCACAATATTTTTGACCAAATGCCTTCCATTTTTGACCAAATATCAGTATTTATTGATGTTGCAACAATATGTTAGGTATGACTATTAGTGCATTCAGAAAATATTAACACAATGAGATTTTTGATAAATAATCATCAGGAATGTGGATATAATGTTGAAGCTGGCAAAAGCAAATAATATAATTGCTTGAACAGTCTGGTATTCACAGTGCTATATAGTGATAATCAAATTCTAACATGATATCTAGTCTCATATTGAGATACTGATATATAACCCAGCATGTACAAAGTAAGATACAGCTTCCAGTGGTGATGCCTGCCATATTTATACTTATTCACTACTTATGCCGTTGTATTCTCTAAGAGCACAGGCCATCAGTGAAAGCCTTCATCGTCTCATGTGTCTTTCTTCCATATATATGTAGTGGGCATGATTATCCCTGAGTCAATTCGGGGTCAGTTCAGAACCTGGAAGCCAAGACTGACTAGTCATGCTTTTGCTCTGAGCCAGGGGGGAAAGACAAAATGTATGCTCTGTATGTTTGTGTTGTTAGTGTTATGTTGCTACAGCACTGCATAGCAGACAGCATTCACAAGCTCTGACATCAGACATTAAACCCAATGACAAACATAAGCAAAGGTAAAAGGATATCGTCAGTGTGGGAACTACTTGCATCAAAGAGGTGGCTGTTTTATGCAGCTCTCAAATGTCTGAGCTTCTAAAATAGCACAATGTTCGACTTTTCTAATTAAATGTAGCCTAATAAATGGTGTAAAATGCACAAATGTGGGTGGGGTGTTTGAACTTTGTTGTGAGATGTGCAAGAGTGAAAAAGTGGAAACAATGACTTCAGTGTTCTGTAGCCAAGGTGCTTAGCAGCACTGAGAGGAGGAAGTTCAACACAAAGCAGACAGACAATGTGCCACTCCATGTAAGCCCTGTGTTAATACAGTATTTCACATTGGTCATGTAATGGACAGAACTGATCGCCACCAGCTGATACTGGTCCACAGTAAACAGACAACAGTTGTATCCAGAAAAGGCTCAGTGTCTGTAACTGATGATGTCTGATGCTGATTTCATACATCTTAATGCTTACATTTTTTTTTTGTACATTTTGTAAGCATAGTCTTGACAAAACATAAAAGTAAAATAGTTGTGTTTCATAGTTTATAGTATTTTATGATCATTATATTTGTCAAGAGTGACAGTGAGATCAAAACTTTGTGAGATATAGCAATGAATATAAAAACGCTAAATAATGGTTGGACTAGCAAAATGTGCTGTGCATAGCAGGTGAGTAGAAAAAAAGAAAACACACAAAGAACAAAGAACAAAATTTTCAAAAGGAAGTCCAGAAGCTCAGTTAGCTGGGGAATTCCCCTTGTATGCAAATTATATCAAACCACCAATGACTCATAACAACAAATGCACATGGTTACAACAGAGGCACTTATCAACCATATCACATGTGGCAGTGCAGGAATCATGAGAAATGTGCAGCCATGGATGGACAGTATCCCACTTTTTCTCAGAGTCAGAAATGTTCAGAAACACACCTCAGCAGTCTGAAAAGTAATTAGAAATAACAATTAAAATATCGTGTAGAAGGCCCTCCCATGTTTATTAACAAGTTTATTCACAGATGGTGATGATTCACAGAGTGGGTATTTAACTCTGAGGGAGCAGTGGTTTTAGCTTGTGAGCACCAAATTAATTAAACACAAACCATTAATGAATACTGTAACTAAGCTTAAATTTGTGGTTTGTGTGTGTGTGGTGTGTCTGTATTTTGTGATGTTTGCAGCAGGGAGAGAAAGAGTGAAGCAGAAACCTTATTGAGACAATTAAGCAAAGCCAGCGGGCTGTTTTCATTCATGTGTCCGCCCAAAGTTAGCACTGTAATTGCAAAATATGTGTTATATTGTAGTTGTCTAGCTCATTTAACAATAAAACAACATGGAGGACCTGCATGTGACAGTTGCTTTGGAAAAACTCGCCTGATGAAGAGTTCTAAAAAGTGCCAGTAATGAAACCGCATTCTGAAAAAATTATTTAGCATTGTGTTGTTTTTTTCAAAATCCTAGATAAAATACATGCTGCATTTGAATATCTCATTTATTCCCACAGAAAACGTGAATTTTTGTTGTTAAAAATCTACAATCAGCCTTTTCCATTAGGAACAATAGATGACGAGTCAATAAAATGTCACCAGCCACTGCGCTGAGTTCTACATGTCATATTGCCTGCATAAATTGTGTGCAAATTGAGGAGACAAAATGGGTTGTTTTCTCGATTAGAGTCTCCTAAATGTAGAAGAACAGTCATGGTAGCGCTGTTAAGACTTGATTCACAGTATTTTATCTCACACTCAGTTTCACTGTTTTTGCGGTTACAATCAAACTTTTAAAAGTTTTTGTGTGCTCTATTAGATCCAGACTTCTCCTTTCATTGAAGGGCAATGTCCCAAACAGCATATTTTCCCCATAGAATAATTCCCAACTCAGACATACCGTATTTCCTTTTGTTTGTCTCAAACTTATCTACTCATAATCTGTCCATCATGCACCCTTTGATTTGTTATTAGGATTACATTAAAATGTTTTGTTTTCTAAGTAGATATATTGTTACTCATAAACACATTCATTGTCTTCAAAGCTAGAATAGACACATTTCTCTCATTTTAGATTTTCTTTCATTGGCTTCTTATCTGGAACATATTGAGTAAGAAGTCATCCTTCCAGCATTGAGAGAGATAAATGATCTTTCCTATAATACATTACAGATTTAGTAGTTCCATATAAACCTGTGCTGTCAGCTCACGGCGTTCAGCACTGCTTGTCATTCCTCTGCTGGAGGCAGCTGGAGTCCTCCAGCACCACCATCTCGTATACTGTCTCATTTCTTTAAGTCCAGACTAATTTAATAGTTTAGTAGTGTCTACCTGAAAGTCCCACTGCACCAGTCTTTTTTTTCTTCCCTTCTCATCTTTCCTGGTGCCTCAGTTCCTGCCACAGTATGCCTGTCTGCTGTCTTTGGATCATGTAGACCTGAATTTAAGCCATCACAAAATTAGTGCTACACAATAATGCACATATTGACAGTACAGATTTGTCCTAGTTCCTGTATGTGCGTTATAAACTAACTAAATAATTTAAAGATGTAAATGACAAAATTGCACTTTGGTGGCTCATAGAAGCAGCAACAGGTAACTAAAATATTGAAAATGTATTAAGTAAGTAACAGTAGGGTTGAACAGTTAGCAGGATTTGCCGCTGTTTTGTTAGTTATCTTAAAGTTTTTGTCTCATGTTGTTGGCCCTTGCCTTACCGAAATGCAGTGAAGTAAGGATACAGACGTATAAAAGGCACTCACAGCTGGATTCATGTAACATACACAGACATGAATAAAAACATTCATGTTATTACCTTCATTTGAAGGTTTAAAAACCCACAAACCTAACATGTAGAGCTGCTATGCCGCCATAATGCATCCTAATTGTAATTTTGTTATATTGATATGATTAATGAGTCGTTCATTACTGCTACAGGTGACTGAGCCTGTGATAAATGTTATGGTAAGTGCTATGATAAATGTGGTGCAGTGATGGCACAGAATTAGCTGAGCCAACCTAATCAGAGGTTAATATGTTGGTTTACACTAACTTAACGATCTGTGGGCTAAATAACAATAAAGCATGGCCTAATTAGTATGTTTATGAGAGCACTCTCGTTGTGATAGACGACCATGCAGCGCTCGGTGCCGCTAGCTAGCATGGTTAGCCTAATGTAAACACCTCAGTGTCCAGCGCCAGTGACAGGCCAAGTTGTAAAAACATTTACGGGATTAAGAGGATGTTGGGGGGTCAGGAATGAATTGGGTGTGTGTGTGAGAGAGAGAGAGTCTGTGTGTGTGTGTGTGTGTGTGTGTGTGTGTGAGAGAGAGAGTGTGTGTGTGTGTGTGTGTGTGTGAGAGAGAGAGAGAGAGAGAGTGTGTGTGTGTGTGTGTGTGTGTGTGTGTGTGTGTGTGTGTGTGTGTGAGTGAGAGAGAGAGAGAGAGAGAGAAAGTGTGGAACAGAGGTCAGCTGATATACTACCCAGGCAGTTTTTCTGCTGTGTGGAGTGCTTTGGAAATGATGTTTAGTTTTTTTTTTAGTTTTTTTTTTCTTTTCTTTCCTTGTTGGAGGAAACTGGTCTATGAATAAATGTCAGCACTGTTCCTCTGTCACTCCTCCAGGCTAATACTGGACACTGAATAGACACACACATATTCTTAGCTCCCAGTAAAATGTCCCTAGTAAAGTCCTGATTTTCCTGTGGAATCCACCGGGATCCATATGTCATTTTCAAAGAGGAGTTAAAGGACCAAAATAAAATAAAGAGATGTTTACCATCACTGTTCTCATAGTATCTGACGTCAGTGCTGTCATCCTGTCTCTTCCATCAGCGTACAGCCTCCTTGAGACACTCCAGTCCGGTTGAAGAATTGACTCTCCACAGCTTTTTAAGATAACGCCAGTTTTTCAACCTGACCTAAGAGCATTGCCATGCTGAAAAAGAATGTTTCCATATTTTGATAACACGAAACCCAAGCAAGACCACTTGTTTGTGTTAGAGTACTGTATCTGTATATGGAAACATGATTGTGGGCAGGCCTTTTATGACCAGAAATATATGATCTACAGTAAAAATCCCTAATAGGGATATAAAGGAACATGAACAAACCAAAACTATTTATTAATATTCTTGATTTTAGAGCTGCAACAGTTAATCTATTACTTGAAAGGAGATTACTGGAGAAAAAAAGATTCCAACTTTGCAAATATTAAAAACAAAACAAGACATTTGAGGATATCAGGTTTGTCATTTTATTGACCAAACAAGTGACTGATTAGTTGATAAAATAATCAACAGATTAATGAACAATGAAAATAATCGTTAGTTGCAGCTTTAATTGTTTTTAACATTTGTTTTAGTGAGCTATATTCTTAAAGATATAAACAGAGACAACTCAAGTTATATAATATATGTTTTCTTTTATTAAAGAAATTCACACAGCAGTGTTACACCACATTATATTAGTTGTGTATGAGGACCCATGGTTTACCTCTTGAGTGTTTAAAATTAAATTAAAATAAAAAGGAACTTAATCTGCTAAGATCCCTGAAAATTAAATTTGAAATCAATTTCCCCATGTCTTCTGAGACAAACTATTCTGTATTTTTTTTTCCAAATAGTGTGAAATCATTAAGCACTAAAACTACTTGCAATGTGCTTAAACATATCGTATTATCCACACTCTTTTTTGCTGTGTGCAAAGCTGTGCAGAAGAGCAAATGCTCAAAAAACAGGTGGCAACTAATGACTTTAAAAATCTAATGTTATTTCTTTATCTCTACAGGGAAATTACTGGCTATGTTTGTACCTCAGATGTGTTTCCTCAGATAAGCCTTTATTTAACTTTCTTTACAAAACACATTTATCCACAATGCTGAAAAAAATCCTCTAACAAAACCCCATCCTGCTTCTTCTCTAATGGCTGATTAATTGTGTTCAGCTATAACAGATACATACAAAATTATGTGTTTTTGAGGCCATTATTAAGCATGGATGCCCCCACTCTGCTCACAGTTAACCAGTGTTTAGTCACAAATGAGTGAACTTGAATGTTCTGCATAGTCTTTCAGCTCAGACCCCCCTAATTAGTTTAACATTAGCAACCACAATCAAACATATGCTGTTCTGGAGAACGGGAAGTTGTAAACCTCAGTATTTACTTTGTGCGCCCCTGTTTGCACCATTAAAACAGCTAATAGGTAATAATGCCTTTCCCCCAATTGATAACAAGTGCATGTAGTGCTTTAAGAGCGCGTGTGGAGAGCGATTTGTTTGAATGCAAACTCTGAAAAAAGTGAACCAATGCCATTGTTTATTTTAAAGGCCAGCTCTGTGCTTTTTGGACAGATGTGGCATATTTATTTTAAATGGGCTGTGCCACTAATATTGTATGACCCCAATTCCAAAAAAGTTGGGGTGCTGTGTGAAAAGTAAATAAACAACATAATGCAATCATTTGCAAATTAACTGTTTACTGATAACTTTTTAATGAAGTGTTCCTGAGCCCGTGTAGTAGCATTCTTTACTCAGTCATTCAGTGTTTTTTGAGTATTCAACCATTTTTTTCCCCCAGTTTTTTGTTGTCCCTGTCCCAGCTTTGCTGGCATTGAATTCAGAATAAGTAATAATATATTAACAAAAATCAATGAAGTTGGGCTGTTCCCTGAGAATCGAATCGTCAAATAAACAGCCTGAGACCCCTCAGTCGACTAAGATTCTACAAGTCAAGTGATTTTTTCCCCCCTTTCATCGTCATCAGCTTCATTCAAACTTGAAAGAGACTAAATAAAACTATCGAAAAAGTCTTGGTTCGTCTTTCCACTGTTCCAACAATCACCAACTCTTGAGGGAGGACGCACACTTTTACTTTCTCTGACTGTGTTGAAATTTGAAATTTGTTTTCTCATCACAGATGACAAAGAAAGGGACTAAACAGCGAGTCTTACTGGTAAAACACTCAAGTGAGCTGATATAGGAATTTAGTGTGATGCACTGAACTGAAAAAAAAGAACAAATCCTTGAATATTCATATTGTATGGCAAGATCTGATTCAACTGAGACCACCCAACATGAAATATTTTGTCTTTATGCTGTTTTGAGTATAAATCAAAAAGGATTAGCAAAATGCCAGATTCTGCATATCCCAAGTTTATTGGAATTGGGTTTGTAAATAAAAGGCTAATGGAGTCACTATAATGATCGAGTTAATAACCTCACCTCTGCATGATCTGACATTTTCACCACGCTCAGCATATCTATCATTTCAGAGACACAAGCCCACCTCCCAGCCTCGTCCAATCTTACACCCTGACACCTACTGAAATCTCATCCAGTATCACCAGCTAATAGCTCAAGAGCGACTTACCCCCTCAGCTGTTTTATGACTGGCATTTTTTATGAGACCACAGTGGGCCTTCCAGCCCTGAGAGGTCAGACGGCTCGACAGCAGCGGTCAGAATGAATGGCTCATTTCCTAGCCGTGGCGTGATGGAGAGGATACAGTTCCTCTAGCCTTTCCTGCAGACTGTCAGTGACGAGACGCACACAGACAGAGCAAATCTTAAAGAGTGTGTCAAACCACTGTCTGCATGCCCTGCTTCATGTACCGAACACCACATGGGTCATTATGAGCCATTTCAGTGCGACAGATCTCCCCAGATCATTCAGAAAGGATCTGTTCCAGTGTAACTGGAAAAGGTAGCTAGTATTTAGCCACCCCCAGAAGATGTGGTTGATTTCATTTTATATGGAGTGAAACAATGAGTCAGGACGGGCTACTGCTGAGCTCGCAATGTGAAAGGCAGCCATTCCATCTGGAGGTGACTGAATGGGATTTGTATCAGCCAGCGCAGGATATCCTCGCTGTCGTCTTTTATACGTTTGTAAGGAGAAAGAGGCGAAGGAGGAGGAGTGTGACTCTGAAACACTGTAAAAATGAAAAAGCTCAAAAACTCAAAATTTCAAGGCAACTTGCTTCAGTAGATTTTTAAGTTTTGAGCCCAAGTCAGACTCCTTAAATTTTAATGTTTTGTTGAGATAATTAACTTCTTTTTCTGATAAACTTGAATCTTTTTGTTTTCGAAACAAAAAATAGTTTCAAAACTAGTTATAATTTAATATTTTCAATTGCAATCATTTAAAGGACAAATCTGTAATATATTTAATGTATTTTATCATAAAATGATATACCATCAGAGATTAAGGAACAATGCTAAGTTGAAAGACCTGCTTCTCTGACAACAACGCTACAGCTTTGGTATTTCTATTCTGGGCCAGAAAAACAGTTTTAACTGTTTAATATATGGCTCTATGGCTCCAACTCGCTATTTGGAATACAGTACTAATTTTTGGATGCACAGTTGCTACATATTGCTCCTTTAATTTTCAAGCAACCAAATAATGACAAATCAGGTTTCCAGTTTACTGTTACCAATTTTTGAAATCCTTTTTTGGTTTCTAAAACTCACAAATTCAAGTTTTCCTAAAGAAAAAAAGTAAATTACCTCAGCAAAAGATTATAGCTTGTCAAGACTTTGTTTAGTTTATTTCAAAACTTAAGAGTTTCAGCTTGATTCAAAACTCAAAAATCTAGTGAATATAGTGTAGGCAGTTGCCCTGAAATTATGAGTTTTCTCAGTTTTTTTTTTACAGGACAAAAGGAATTCTGGCTTTGGCCTCAAGCATTTTATGAGAAATTCGGAGCAAACGTCATTGGATGGCCCACTCACAGATCAGGCCCCTGCGGCTATAGGATATCTCTGGTTTCCATCACGGGGAAGGACACGCGCATGAATGTGCATGAGTATGTATAAAAGGACAATTATACACACGTGCCAACAAATCCTTGCAAATACACACACACACACACAGACTTGCTTATGTGCCTCGAACACAAGTACAAGTGAAATCTCAGCCGCACACACCGGCTTCCACAGCATGCGTATCAATCTCATATCAAACACACAATCCTTTCTCTCTCCTTCATACACACACACACACACTCTAACACACACACTGCAGCGAGGGTCTGGGAGCAATCAAAACGCTGCACTACAGAGCCCGTCTGAATCCTGTTTTCCTGTGAGTCTGCACCCATGTACCAGCGGTTCCTCCCCAGCGCTCCAATAAAACCTCACTAATGATCCCCCTCGCCCCTCCTCGCCCACACCCTGGCTCTGGCACCCGGCCCTGTAGATGCACAAACCGAGGGGCACTTTACGAGTTAAGCGGCCGTCCTTACCCGTGATGTCATCCGCAGCTCTCACTTAATCCCGCCAATCCCCTGAGAGCTGCCAGCCAGACACACACAGATGAATACAGCTGCTATTTCTACCTCCTTTTTTTCCTCCATCGCTCTCCATCTCTTCTTTTCTATTTGTTTGTTTGTTTATTCTGTAGGCTGTAAAAGAGCGCCGCCTGCGCACCACACACACACACACACACACACACACACACACGCACACACACACTCCGAGTCTGAGGGTGGATATTTTTATAAAGGGCTTTTCCCAAAATATACTGCTTGTCCAATTACTGACACATTAACTGCTTCTCATCTGACGCACACCGAGCGGCGAGCGGACACTGACTCACTGTTTTCAGAATGACTCTATTCAAGCGGCATAGAGGGATTATAGGTTTCTTTCTCCCCTCAACATGGCAACCTCCGTCCAAAGAGGAAGTACTCTGACATGCACTCACACTCTGTAAATCTACCACCTTGTGTTTTCTCTTGGAAAAATAAAAAAGGAATATAAGATCTTCTATAGGTATTCATCACCTTTTTTCAGTCAGCCATAGTGCTTAAAGAAATGTGCAGAAATGAAATGAAACAGAAAGTTCCATCTGTGCGTAAAAGTAATAAAGCTCAAACTCTTCATAAACAAAACATACCTTCTGTAATGTCAACGTCAAAGGAGCAAAAACCTGTACACAACTTTTCCCACTGTTCAGCATAATGTTTTCACTTAATATTTCAAGCTTTCAACAAATCTAAAGTCATAATGAATAAGACATTCTGATACTTTAATACGATGATGCAAGAATTTAAAAGACTTTTTAAAAAATGATGAAAGGAATGAGGTTGTTGCTTTAGTCCAATTGTGTAAATATTTGTTCCAGATTCAGCAGCACAGGTCACAGTGTGATGTATGGCCCCTGTCACCTAATCAGCTCTGGGAAACGAGCACAGCACATATGCACAGGAACGCATTTAAACACACAAA
>JAJHUR010002373.1:12660-30535 GCA_027495735.1 Lutjanus campechanus | reverse complement strand
GTTGGAGAAAATCTCATTTGAGAAGATAAGAGCGCTGATTTCTATCCAAAAAATCTTTAGTGGCTGTAATTTGTACATCATAATGTTGCTTGTTTATCTTAGGAGATAATATTGCACCTGCCCTGCTTCTTCCTGAACATATTAATATCATAAAGTATCTACTCTGACAGTCAAATAAGCTTGTTTTGAATAATAATGCAGTGTTCGTTTCGTAGTTATATCGCACAATATTCCCTTTTCTTTGAGTTGATTAAAGATATTTTTCTCACTGTATTACTGTGCGTATGACCTTAACCTTGGCGCTGGAGTAGGGCTGGGTAATATATCGATGTTGTATCAATATCAGGATATGAGACAAGACATTGCTTTAAATTTTGGATATTGTTATATTGTGATGTGGCATCAGAGTTGTCTTTTCCTGGTTTTATAGGCTACAGTAAAGTGATGTAATTTTGTGAACTTACCAGACTGTTCTAGCTGTTCTATTCTTTGTCTTCACTCACTTAGTCATTATATCCACTAATTATTTTTCACCAATTCAATTCTGTCAATTCTCATTGTGTTCATATTTTGTGAAAGCACCGATAATTATCCCTAGATTCCCTTCAATAATGTCACAACATGTATCTCAACATATTCGGTCAAAAATTATCATTAGTGCTGCAACTAATGATTATTTTCATTGTTGATTAATGTGTTGATTATAATTTTCTTTCTGATTAGACTTTAGACTTGAACTTATGTTTACGTTTTAGATACAGATTTATGTTTACATACTGTATAGATAGATTTAGTTTTAGACCTCTGTTTATGTTTTCAGATCCAGATTTATGATTACATATTGCACAGATTTAGATTTATGTTAGGATTCAGATCTAGATTTATGTTCACTCCATTGCACTACGGGTCTGAAAGAATAACGTAATTTCAATTCTATGTTTACATATTGTTTACATATTGTACAGATTTAGATTTATGTTTCACTCCGTTGCACTACGGGTCTGAGAGAGTAACGTAATTTCAATTCTATGTATGTCCTGTACATATGTGGTATTGACAATAAAGAGACTTTGACTTTTGACTTTGACTTAATTGATTAGTTATTTGGTGCAAAATAAGTCAGAAAATACTGCAGAATCTCCCAAAGCAAATTCCCAAAAGCCCAGGATGACGTTAGGGACAGTTAACCCCAAGATCAAAAATGCATATTTTTCCTCTTCTGGAGTGAGATTTATTCATCTAGATTGTGTTAGTGTGAACTGCTGAGTTTGGAGATACTGGCCCTTGAATATTATTATAGGACTAAATGGCACTTGTGTAGCTCGAAGCAACAAAAAACATACATTTGAAAAATTCAACAGCAATGTCTCTTTCCAGAAATCATGATCCACTTACTGAAGATAATCCACCAAACTTGTTGTAAGCAGTTTCATGTAGGAAACGTTTCTTTCTAGTATAAAGAAAGTAGTTCTGATAGATTATACCATGGACAGAAAATAGTTCTACACGAAAACTGCTGACAAGGTCTGAATAATATCTCCAGTAAAGTTTCAAATGTATTTTTGGCTCTTTGAGCACCACAAGACGAGTGCCATCTAGTCCCATTATATTAGCAGACATTTTTTAGTCGATATCTCCAAAACTTGACAACTCACACCAAAGCAATCTAGATGGATAAGTAGCACTACAGATAAGAGAGAAAATATGTATTTTTTTTAATTTTTGAGTGAGCTGCCCCTTTTAAAAATAAACTCAAACCAGTTAATTGGTTATTAAAGTAGTTAGTAATTAAGAGTTGACAACTAATCAATTAATTGTTGCAGCACTAATCGTGATATCTGATTTTGTCTGTATTGCACAGCCCTACTTTGCACTATTTGAGAATTGATAGTATGTAATTTTAGAGAAAATGTGTATATCAACATATATATTATATATCACAGAAAACTATTTATAAGACATATCACCCAGGCCTTCTCTGGAGCTCCTGCAATAATTTAATGTAACTGGCAAACAGGAGACTTCACATACAAATATACTATGAACTCCTTTCTCACTATATCTGCATAATCACACTTTAATCTGAACATTGTCTCGGTTTTCAATTAACCTCAATTAAATCAGTTTGAAAAGATAACATTTTCAATAAGGCAAGTGTGTTTCTTTAGACTCATTCAAAGTTAAAGGTTTTATTTGCTTCGTATCAAGTTAATCAGATGCTAACAGAGAGTGCAGACAGATAAAGGATGGGTAATCTAATGTGTTGCTTTCTCATAGAAAGCTATCAGTGTCTTTGAATAGGTTTCTCCAACAGGCCCAGGGTGAATGAATTACACTAGTCTGTTAGTATTCTGCCTCTGCCGTACAAAAGGTCAATGTCAAATGCACCTCATTTAAAAGTCAATAGCGACCATGCACATCATCTCCTGGGAATTCTGTCCGGGAACCCTCCAGACGGCATTGTGTATCATTCAGTTAGAAGAGGGCAGCCAGTGAGCTTTTTTAATCTTGACCTTCCAATAAAATATGCTCCCTATCCAGAATTACATGGTCTAAAATGGAGACATAAGCTCCCAACAAATCATGGCCAGACTGAACCATCTCAAGGGAGACGACAGTCAACAGTGTCGGACACAGACACAACAGGTTCAGCACCGGCCAAACATCTCCACCTCTTTATTTCCATTATCTTTAAATCTAAACACACACATTCATACACTACAGTGTCATTGTTGTCACATATGCACCAAACTAGATACAAAAATAGATTAAAACAGTGGTTCCTAACCTTTTTCCTTAAGGGAATCCTTTTCTATCATTGAGTAAACTGATGACCCCTGATTAAGTTACATACTTTACGTAAATTTCCTATGATATTTAATGTATAATAATATCAATACAGAACAATTAATAAACTTGTTAAATTAACCCAAACAGTGAATGCAATAATAGCAGGCAGTTTGTGTGACACAAGCAATTTGAACAAACTTTGTGCAGATTATTTCAAATATTGAAAATCTGAATATGCTTTAGAGATGAGCTCTTCTCACTCATCTCTGATTTTTAGGAATTTTTTATATATTATTTTGTGTGTATTGTGTATCTTAATTAAAATACTTAATGGGATTCTTTTTCTTTTTTTTTCTTTTTTACAAATTGTTTTGTTTTCTTCTCCTTGACACATGACCATTGTTCTATTAGTTCTTTGGTTGTTTTAACTGCCTACTTTTCTTATGTGGGGCGAAGCTGCGTAGCAGAGAGTGAAGGTTCTATGAATACAGCTTATATTCAGGTCTTCATTGTGCCCTTATCCTATGAGACTTGTTAAATATCTACATGTTCATATCTTTAAATAATCTAAATTTTTAAAACTAAAGTTTCATTTAGTTTTCTTCATAGACATGAGTGAAATGCTGAGATATAGAGATATAGAGTATATTAAACATGTTTAAAACAATAACATAGGAATAACATTAGCAATAGTTTGAGGACATCTTGAAGTAGTGTGGGATCATGGGAGTTGTCATGTCAGACAGGATAATGTAAGCACACAGTTCAACAAAATATATGTCATAGTCTCAAGTTTTTAGACATTTTCATGCATAAATGTTACATATTACAGCTTTAAAATCAAGAAGGCCTTGTGACCCCCTGTGAGGCTTGGCGAACCCTAATGAGGGTTGGGACCCTCAGGTTGGGAACCAGTGGATTAAAGGAGTACAACTGCATCTCTTATTAGTAATTCTAAGAAAACATGATTAAAAATGTCAATAAATGACTCAATACTGTCTCAATAGGAGAAGAATGTGCATCCTCTAAAAATATCTGTTTTTAACACTGTTTGCAGAATACTGTCAGTAGTTATTCTAAAATGTGTCTCACACGGAGAGCAGCAGTGCCACTCCAGCTACAATCCACTTGGCAGGAGGCTGTTTGGTTCGGAGGTGGAGGGTCCATACATATGTGGACCCACGCTGCTTAGTGCGGTACACTGGACACTCATAAGTACCCTTGAGTTCCTGCTCCTCTGCAGGCACGGCTCGTACGTACAGCACTGGCATGACTGGGGTCAGGTCCCTCAAAACCGCCTCTGAGATGACTCCAGACTGAGTGTCCCAACGTGCTCCTACGAGGACACAAGTCATGATGTACTGTGAAGTTGATTTATGATGTGGATTTTACCAAGACATAGACTGTAAAAATCTGTCATTGTATTAAAGGGATAGTTCTCATTGTTTTGAAGTGGGGTTCCTGGAGTAGGAAGCTAAGCAATGTACTGCTGTGGACAGGGTTAGGGTTGGATTCATTGAAGTCACACAAAAACACACTCCAACTGATCGAGACAGTGATATATGAGCAACTCCTGTCTTCTGTGAGGTAGAATTACTGTTTTTGCCAAAAGAGTCTGGTTGGCTTTGGAGAGAGCAATATTTGGCTTATTTAATACAACATATATTATCACTGGAAAAGGCTGCCTGACAGCAATGTAAAGTGGTGAATATGTTCTAAATATAGCATACATTTGAAGTGACATTGATTTTTTTAGGTGGCTAAAATACATTTTGCTGCTGATCCTGTCCATAGCAGTACTTTGCTTAGCTTCCCACACCAGGACTTCTCCTGCTTCTCCAAATAGCGTGCCAACTGCCATCTACTGTCAGTAATACACTGACTATAGAAAAGCATCTCATACAACCCCACTTCAAAAAGTCTGAACTATCCCTTGAAGTATACCAGGATCCGTATTAGAGAGATGTTATTTTTATTAATTCTGACCTTCCATGAAGAGTCCATGGATATAGGCCCCCTCCCGTGGGGGATGCCCAAAGTCGTCTTTCATCTTCTTTGTTGCGTCCACAGTCAGAGTCATCTTGTCCAGGGGCCAGTGATTCTTGCGAGCAATGCTTTGCAGCACAGCTGGAAATAACAAAAACAATGTTAATATTTCTGGTGGACACGTCATCTAAATCATCTGTCTTGTTGGCTTTCGAGATTTTGACCTCACCAGTGAGGAAAGACTGTGGATTGAAGAGCCCAGAGAGCCAAACAACTGCGGGAAGAACCAAGTCCTGAGTCCAGCTGTCCAGCTCTCGACAGCTACCCATTAGATCACTAAACCTATAAATAAAATAATGAATTGAAAACATTGTACATCATTGCTTGAAGCCTTTACAATCTGCAAGGGTCATCCTAAATTTGGCATCACATTTGAAGGAATTTTTTCAGAATTTATTGACTAAATTTTTCCTACAATAAACAATTCAGTGTCACTGGGAAAAATAATAAAAAATAGATACTAAAGGCCATGTTGAGGAAAAAAAAAATACAGTATCATTATGAGGGAATAGTTACCATTGTGCCAGTGTTTTAGTGGAGGGATAAGCCAGCCTGGCCCAGGAGTCTGGAACAGAGTCAGTGAACAGGGCTGACTGCAGAGCCTCCATACTGGAGGACATGGTGAGTTCTCCCTGTGAACAAAGAAATTCATTAATGCACCAGGTCCTCACTGGTGATATTTACTGTAGACATGTCACAGTAGACTGTACCTTCAGGCCGAGATCCAGCTCATTAAGGGACTTCCTTATTTCTGCAAGAAGAAGATTCATGCGCTCACACTCCTGGAAACAAACTAAAATGTAGGGGCTTCGCTTTGTTGTCTTTGAGATGATTTCTGCCATGTTGTACTCCTCAGGAAGCTTGTCAAGGATCTCTTCAATGACAGACTTGACCTGACAAATAAAATACATAGGTTATGTATGGAGGTAGGTCTTTGTATTGTCAGCTACCTATCAACTGTTACTTTTTGTGTTTACCAATTAGGAATCGAGACAGATAACCAATTTTACATTTAGAGTAATTGACCAATAATTTTCATCACAATCTTAGTCAACAACTAAGACTATTACAGCTACATGTTTTTGTTTTTCAAGCTAATGATATTTTATTAGCTGGTATGTTTTTGCTAAACTTGAAAAAAAAAGCTAAAAGAAACCACAGCTGTATTGATGAGAGAGGTTAATGAGCTAGAGCTCCTAATCTTAGATCAGAAGTTAAAAAGGTCAATTGACACACTAAAGATAATAAATGTAGAATTTCACTGCCCTCAAACCAAATATGTAACGAAAAGAAGAATGTATGTTTAGTAAACTTAATGTTAATGTTTATAACAGATTAATGGATGTTTCCTCCAGGAGTATGAGTTTGGAAATTCTAGAGAGACGTTTAAATAATGTATTACACTTAACTAAACCCGCTAGATTATAGTCAACTAAATCTACTGTAGATTTACTAAAAGCTTATGACATTTAGTCAACTAAAACTAGAGTAGGACTAAAACAATTCAGATTACCACAATATGAATAAAATTAAATGGCATTTAAGTCAAAAGACTATGACTGAAACTAAATCAAAATTTGCCATCAAAATTAACACTGCAGTAAAAATAAAAATCTTAAAGTCAAAATTTAGAATAATAATATAATTATAATAATTATCTGCTACTTTACACTTCCACTCCTTTACATTTTGGAGGCAAGTATTTTACTTAATTCGGCCACATTTATTTGATAAATTTAGTTAGTTTGCAGATTCAGATTATTTATACAAAATAGAATTCTGTTAAGAACAATTATGATATATTATTATAGATTAAGCTAGCCACCCTCATTAAAAGTCAGATACTGCTGTTGGTGGGACACTAAGCGAGACTACAGACAGAAGAGGCAGCTGCATCAGAGCCCAAGTAGCGCATTTTCAAATTAATTAATTATATCATCAATCAGATATAAAAAAAGAACAATATAAATAACAAAAAGGACAATTCAAAAAATGGCAAAAATGCTGAATCTAGGAGCTGATAATTAGCATCAGTCGACCCTTATTATCAGCTTGTTCTTTCTGCCTGCACACCTTCTCCTCTGTACTCTGAGCTGCCCCCTCTCCTCTGGAGGAGTCCTGTGGCTGCAGTTCCAACAGAGTCCTCAGGAGGTTGTCCGAGGTGACAGTGAGACACTCGAGCTCAGCATTTGGGTGTAGACCATACAGAGTGGGGTTCTCGGACGGGAGGTGTCCGTCAATATAACTGTGGTAACCACTGTAGTCCATGAATGAAGGGGCCGGGAACCCAGGGCACAGAAGGAGCTCCCCTTCAAACTGTGAAATGAAAATGTGGGAATGCAGAGATGAAAACACTCACAGTGCAGCTCACTATTTAATGTAGGGCAAAAATGGTGACCAATCAACCTAAACCGCCCTAATAAATCAGCGGCTGTTAGCTTGGTCGTGAGGGTGAACTGTCAGAGGGCTAATCAGTCCTCTGGGGGGATGAAACAGATGAATTCCAGTTCCAAGCATCTATCAACTAAACACATGCTAAAGCATCAAATAATTACCTAATAATGCTTATAGTGGAGTGTCATGCAGCAGCTGACAGCCAAAGGAGGTAACATAACCAAAGTAAGAGTAGAAAAATGAGCAATGGCAAAGACTTTATTGCAGTTTAGATTTGCATCCCAAGAGGGCACCCTTTACCTTAACAACAACACCAAGAAATTTAAAACAGCTTTGCAGATTTGTTTTCAATATTTGGCTCAGTAAAATGTAATGTAACGAGACTTTGAGTGAATACCCAACTTGACCAGTAGTGATTTTGCAATTAAACAATTAAAATTCAACTTATATTCCAATAGTTTTGTTGAAACCAAACACACAAAAAAAGTACAGATTCTTCTGACATGGCAACAATGACTTACCATTTTAGGATGCATGAACTCTTGCAGATAAGTCTTACACAGTCTTCTATCCCAGTCATCGGTGATGTGTCCTCCATACATGATCTCACCAAAAAGATAACACAAGTCCTCCCAGGGCACCTGCATGGACTATAATAAACAGTCTGTTGGCTGATATGACAATACAAATATAAGGAAAAATGTAGAATTTAAATAATAAGAATGCATTTTAAACTGCAAATAAAGACAAATATTGTTAACAAGATTTCCAGGATATCTGTGATATTTCAGGAGTTTTCAGCTCATTTAAAGTCATTTTTTTCTGTATTGTTCTATTCCTTCCCTGGAACTTCAACCAGTAACTATATGATCTCTTCCCAAATGAACTCTTTTAATGATGATAAAAGCAGGGGAAATGTAACAAAATTATGTTTCTTTACACACACTGATCTAATGTATGACAGAAGAGTCTTTTCCTCAGCGGGAGATTATGATCCGTGAGGGTGAAGGAGGAAGAAAAGAACCTGTGATTCATAACAAATTACAAAAGCTGGAGGTTCACAATCATTTGTACCTGTATTGTTTTGCAAATTGCTTCCTTCATCAGCTCTAATTGCAGTGATCACTTATGTAGCGTTGTGAACTGTCACATTGGCTGCATGTAATTACATTTAGGATTACGCTTCATTGCCCTCCTAATGAATTCTCTGTATACGCACATACAGGTTACTGTTTGGTTAACATAATGAAGGACATTCGTTTTTGGAGGGCAGAATACCTTGGAGACATAATTGGTTGTGACCAGAGTAATAGGAGTTCTAAGAGAAATGCATTAGGAGTTGTGAGGGGTGCAGCACCCTAAGCATGGATTTTTTGTCTTCATGAAATAAAGCTAAATTATAGGTTGCGTGTTCATAGTTATAAGAGAAGAAATGTGAGGAAAAAAAGAATGAGAGAATGAACATTTTTCACAAATAACAGTGGAACAAAAGATTTCAATAAGTAATTGGATACACTGTACTGCAATTCAACATCCTTGTCTGACAATAATTTCACTGCCATTATCATTATTAATTTACACAGCTTAAGTGAACAGTAGTAAAAAACAAATTAAAAGTTTTACCAATATCAACAAAAATATGAATAAAAGATAAGTAAAAAAAAAAAAAATCATCTTTAAAAACAGTGGTATAAATACTTTGGTGTTGGCCTCTAAGTAGTTGTACAAGACACTGGCTGAGATGGTGAGGTCTCCAGTGCTGAAGGGATAGTTATGGTTCCAGCCTTGGGCACCAAATTTACGGCGCTCCGTAACACTGGCGTGAAAGAAGCAGAGGGAGAAAAACATGGAGTTGAACTCCTGTTCTCTGGAGCACATATCCAGAGTGTCCTGAAAAGACAGAGAGATACTAATGAATACAGATTACAGTGAATGCTAATTAATGCGATTTAGAAATTATTTTAAATTTTCACACACTTGACTGAAGTTGTTGAGGGCTGCATGCAGACTGGCATTCATGCCAGTGGGGGGCTCATTGGTGATTTTGATGGCATTCTCCAGTATGCCTCTGGGGATAACATGCTGCTCAGGGCTCGGTGCTGGTTCCCCAGTGATGAACACCCTGTAGTTTGGGTGACTGTCCACCGCTGCTGTCTCCAGAAGAGTGTCTAGAGAGGGCAGCCAGCGAGCCACCAGGTGGACATTCTGAACAAATAACATTTCATAAAGAGGTGAATACTGCTCAATACTGTACAGCTCTTTCATTTAAATACTGTTCATATTTTTATAATACATTTCCATATTTTATTCTCAATTTTCAATTTTCTATTGTTTTTATTTGTTTTTTTTATGTATAATTCTGTTTGTGTTCATCTGTAAAGGATTAAGTCTAAAAAATGTCTTATTATGTTTTGAATTAGTAAGAAATCATTCAGTGACTCACTTGGCTGCAGCTTCTCCCCTTTAAAGGAGGCATTTATGGAGCTGATCTAGCCAATTATGGTTTTTATTGAACCAAATTGAGTTTATTTCTCATGCGCATGGGGTGAGATAATATCATTAGGTACATTACAGGCTGGCTGCAAGAGCAGCCCGAAGTCACTACTGTGGCCTAGTCACTGAACAGAAATGCTTTCTACCCAGAGATGAGGACTCCAGTCTATGACTTGGACTTGAGTTGCACTTAATGAGCAGTGACTCGAGACTTGACTTAATACTCGTCCTCATATGACTTGAGACTTGACTTGGACTTGTGCATTGGGACTCATAAACAATCTTAATTACTGTATCTCCACCTGGTGGAGGTAATTAAGACTGTTGCCTGGAAGAGATCATGCAATCTCTTGCATGTGTGTGTGTGCACATGCGCAAGTGTGATCGCCAGACAGAGGCATTATTTATGGTCATCCCATTCTTCTTGCAAATGTGATATCTCAAGAACACCTACAGTAGAAGCTACAGTAGAAACTTGGTACAACTATCCACTTGAACTCAAGGATGAACAGATTAGATTTTTGTGGTTAAAGATCAAAGGTCACTGTGACCTCATGTCCATCCCACTCCCACCCACTGAACTCTATATCTCAGGAACACTTGGACGAGTTTCTTCAAATTTGGTACAAATTTGCTTATACTGCTTAGATTTTGGTGGTCAGTGGCCAAAGGTCACAGTGACCTCACAAAATACTGTTTTGACTGTAACTCAAGAGTGATTACAAAGGGGTTACATCTGGATATTCTTTTCAGGTTGTCTGGTAGAAACCTGCACTCTAATGAGTGACCTCTTCTAGTTTCATATTTTATTGCTTGACGCATCAGCATTAAGGAAATGAGCTGAATGTCATTCCTTCCTTTGATTCAGAGAGGTGTGGTGATAAAAATAAAGTACATGTTTTGAATTCTGTAGATACAGCTATGCAGTGTTATATGCAGATGTCATGCAGCAGATGATAGAACGCTCATTACAATCATACAGGACTTAAGACTTGACTTGAGCATGCAAAAAATGACTTGTGAGCATCTCTGTTGGTACCTGTAGAATGACCCAGTGTCCCAACTTAGAGGCATTCTTCACAACCCTCTCAGCTACTTCCTCTTGCCCCTGTCCCAGGGACACATTGTGCAAAGTGCCCTGGTCAATGGAAAAGCCAAGCTTCAGTCCTGCACAGAGAGAGAATGTTAATAATATTTATCTCTACGAAGTTATACAAGTTGTGCAAATAACAAACAATATGTGTAGTACCTAGCTTCTCTACATCTTTGAGTGGATCCACTCCAGGTGAGAGGATGAAGAACACAGGGGTTGATGGGCTGCTATCCTCAAACAACTTGTCAAATTCCAGCCTGGCGGCCTCCACATATTTTGTTCCCATGCTTTCCTCCACAAAGTTCCTGTCAGGAAACATTGTTGAAAAGCTTAATTATAAGGTTTACTTACAAACATGAATGTACATTGGTCATTTACTTACTTTAATGCATAAGTTATCCTATCAGGACGAAGTGCTCTGAGGATAATGAGCTTCTGGAGGGAACTTTTATTCTTCCAGTCCTGGGGAAGTCTTTCCTTTTCAGGACAACTGGATTCAACAATCTTCCTCCAGCGCTTTGGTGAGCTCTCCACTTCTTTGTCAAGTCCACTGAAGTCCTCCATTGTAGAAACTGTCTATATCCAAATAACAGGTTGTGTCAGACTTCTCTAAGCAGTGAAAAATGGTATGTAATGATGATTTTTGGGGAACAAGCATGAAAATGTGAAAATTCAACTTTATATCACACATGTTAAAGGGATAATTCTGATTGTTTGAAGTGGGGTTGTATGAGGTCCACAGTCACTGTATTATGTACAGTAAATTTAGCCTCTTCAAAAAGGTAAGGCACGCTACATTTAGAATATTTTCACTGCTTTACTTTGCCATGAGACAGCCCTTTCCTTTGGGAAGCAACCCTTATATATGACAAATATCACCCTCTCTCGCTCAACCAGACTCCTTGTACAATAACAGTAATTTCACCTTGCAAAACGCTGAAGCTGCTGGTGCATCATTGCCTTATTCTATTAGTTTGTTTGTATTATTGAGTGACTTTGGTTTTACCAATTACCAAATACATAAACGAGCTAACGATCAAGGCAGCGCTGGACCAACCACTCCCGTGTTCTTGTATAATGGCAGTTTTCTGTCAGAAATGCTGTCTGACAACAAGTTAAAGGGTTGAAAATATTCTAAATATAGTGTACACTTAAACTGATGTTGATTTTTTTAAGTGGGCCTTTTTTGTTGGCTAAAATACATTTTAATGCTTCTGACTCGACCGCTATCTACTGTAGGAAATACACTGACTATTTATAAGTACCTCATACAACCCCATTTCAAATAATCAGAAGTCTCCATTTAACAGCCAAGTCTGTACCTTAATGGCTCCCCAGGCGTGTGCAGAGAGGAAGGACACAGGACTAACTCTGTTGGCTTCCACAGGGAAACACAGTAGGAAGTCAAACTCCTGAGCATCAATCAGGCCCTGCTTGAGCAGAATCTGAGGGGAAGAACCAAGAGCAGTTTGCAATGATCTATGCTGTATTGATCTCTGTTCAGTCGTTTCCATAATAACTGAAAACTGCAAGAAAACTCTGTCAAAAGGTCTGAGTAAGGCTGAATCCGTGCCTCTGAATATGAAATGGCCACATGAAGGACAGCCTTCAGAACAGCACAATTTCTAAGATGAAAACAGTTGGCGCAATGACAGATAATTGCATTATGCCATCAGAACCAACCCCCTTGTCAGAACCAACTGTCTGAACAGCAGCCAGGGGGAAGGTGTGAGAGGTAATCAATAGCAGCGTATGGTCCTGCTGACTGCTTTTAATTGAAGTTAATGTGGGGGCAGAAAAGTACTTTGATTGATGAGGATGACAGGAGGCCCCACCTTTGAGGCGGCCCTGAGTCCCTCACCTGGAAGGCAGTGTGTGACAAGAAGGTTAACTTGTCTCTCTCAAACAGGCCCTGGCTTGTGTACAGGAATACAGAATAGGTGATGGCCTCCGTGAGGGTGTGCACTCGGGTCCTCACATCCTCGTCCCATTCTGCATGCTCCATTGCTTTGTTGAACACTGAGTTAAAGGTCTGGAACACAACCAAAAGGAGAACAGTGCTTTGATAGGCTATACATACATATAGCCAGGACCACAGTATTAACAGATAAAAAATGAAAACTGAGATTTTGGTCTGGAAGTACACATTTTGCTGATTTGTACCGGCAGTGCTGTGCCTAAAATTTTAATCTCCAAGAGCAGGGCCCAAAATTAACACCCACCATGCATCAAATGTGAGTAAATGTTGGGTTTGGTGGAAAAAGAAATTAGGGCCACCGGCCTGGTGGCAGGTAAATAATTTGAAACCACAGCATAGGGTCAGGTTTACATTGCTTTGTTTTTCATGTGTACCGACAGAGACAAATGTGGCCCCCACTGTTGATGTGATGTCAGCAAATCAGATCAAAGCAGTTTACTATTATTTAGTGCTACTACTACTACTACTACACAATGTCTGTCTATGATTTTGCTGTAAGAAACATCTGCGTTATATGTTATAAGAGATATGGTGACACATTCCCGGTGTTAAGCCACCAAAAAGAAAACGAAAGTCAGAAAAAAAGAAAGAAAGTCATGAAAGCCTGTGTTTTTGCAAGAGGTGACATCTAATGATGCAGGAGCCCTGAGATCCTGCCTAAAATATGAGGCTCAAAACCAACGTGCGCTGCAGTGTTTGCTTCAATGCTAACAATATGATAGCATTTTTTTTACAGAAAAATAAAATCCAGCCCAGTAACTCATTTTATGTGGCCTGTGAGAGCCTGCAAAAAACAGAATGCATGGTGGAATTCAACCCGATTTTGTTATTGCTCACTGAAGGCATCTAGTTGTTAGAGGTCAGTATACGGCAGATAGAGTTTCACTATCATATAGCTGTTTCCAGCAGTGGCATTCTAATATAGTACTTTATTAATCCCAAAACAGGGAAATTTGCAGTGTTAGAGCAGTAAAGTGGATGGCAAAATAGGAAGAAGCATCAGTAAAAACAAATAATAAATAAGTAAAGGCTACACAAACTGAAATAACCATATTGTTATTTTGATTGTATTACTTATACTACTCTGTATACTTTATTTTTTTAAATAAATTGTATAATCATTGTACACATGAATGCCCACTTGTTATTACCAAACCCAATAATAATCAAATACAGAGACAATGTGGACTGAGATGAAATTGAGTTTGACACAACTGCTCTAAAGTGATGACAAAGATAAGTTTGCATAACAAATTTTTGAGGTAATTCTTTTTAGTCAAATAATGCATGATCACGTTTTATAGCTGTTAAAAAATATTTTCGGCTGGTAAATTTACGTGCCATTGGCAGATGAGCCAAAAAGTTCATTTTGGATCCTGACCATGAGAGACAAAATTTATAAATCACACTGATTTAACAAATACAACAGAATACTAGATAAAATAGTTTGAAATGCAGCAAAAAAAACCAAACAATATGTCTCCCTGGAGAGCACTTGAGGGGTAAAGGTTTCACCTTGAGAGAAAACTGGTACATGAGGTTAATCTTGCTGAGGTCATTGATGATGAAGAAGAGGAGTGACGCTCTCTCAGCTGCTGGGCGGTATAGTTCTCGAGCCTCGTTGATCTTTGTCTCGTTCTCTCTGGCCTCCACCACCTGCGTGTTCCAATTGCACAGAATGAGCTATTAGGCTCTCAGTCATGCTCCAAAACCCTCTCATTACACATATTCCTAACTACACATCATTTGCAGCTAATGCAATAAAATGAGGCACTTGTGTGATGTTCAAAAACACTTGAATGACAAAAAAAAACAAAAAAACATGTGCACTTGAGTATAGTGGGACAACTTAGAGGACCCTGTTGGTGTAATAACCTCACCTTGCACTGAATGTGAGCGGCTGTGGTTTTGGTGTTTTCAAGTTGCTCCACCAGAGAAATATCACCCAGAAAATTACCGTGGGCTGCAGAGAGGCGATTCAACAGGTCGTCCTCCAGCCTCTTGAGCTCAATCTTGAAGTGGTTCTGCTGTTTGGTCAACTCCATCTTAGGAAATGTGCACAAAAAATACAGGCTTTTCTATTTGGTATTATGGACTGATGTAGATTTAACAGTCTACATATTTCATAAAAGGTGCAAGGTTTCACCTTCAGGGCCTCCAGGTCAGGCCTTTCCCAGGACACAACCTGTCCCAGCAGCTGCTCCTCCAGGCCCACAGGAGTCACTGTGAAGTTGATGAGGGTGGTCTGGGCCTGGAGCTCAGGAGGGAAATGGGGATTGGCCAACTTGGTGTGGATAATGAGCTGGAAGTTACTGTTGTATTCACACTCCTTTCCCCCAATTTGAATGTACCTGGAGTAAAAGGAGAGTACAGTTGTAAGAAATTAGATGGAGGCCAGTAACAACTTTGTTGTATTCATCAAAGAAAGATTATTGATGATAAATGTAATGAATAAGAAGACATACACAATACCAGAATTTAAACTTTAATACAATACTAGCACAAAAAATTAACCACCTGCACACAGTGCTGGTAAAGAAAGTCACTCTGGATTTGCACTGAGCTGAATTTCAAGCAGAACAACAAAGACTTAACTGAAATGAGGTCTTGAATGAGCACTTAGATTTTCTTCATTGCTTTGGTACTTCTGATATCATAATTAACAGATATTGTATTATTTTATACATGTTGAAAAAATATCAATACTGTTGTCACCCTTACTACTAAGTTTTGTTATGAAGCATCCACAGTACACGAAGTACACTTTAAAACCAGCTTTGTTGTTGCTGTAGACAGTAACTGACTGAAACTTTACTGTAGATATATTTGATAAAACAATTCAACAATTCAATTCAATCTTCCAAAAATAAATATTAAATTTAATCATGCTTAACTGCAAAGCCAGCATTGATGAGAGGTCTTATAACTATTGCTGTAATTTGAACAGTAATTGAGTTTGCTTGTTTTTATGTTGGAGATCCATCTCCATAACAAATGAGCAACCTAACTGGTTAAAGGAAAAATTCAACACATTTTATGTGAATGTCCAGTCAGTGTTGAAAGCAAATTTAGTCAATTGAAGCAAAAAATTCCTCAGTGCTAAATGGATCAAGAAAGTGAAGTTCCTTTGCTCGTAGAGCCTTGCTAGCAGCACCTACTGTATCAAGATGTATTGTTGACACCCCTGCCCCTCAACTTATTACCCCTGGGTACCCAGGGGTGGACACTAGAAATCGAAGCTGATATAGTCTGTAGTTCGTCCTTGCCAAATTCCTCAGTGTGTGCCACAGTGATGTAGTTGGCTACACCACTGTGGCACACACTGAGGAATTTGGTGACCACATTTACCATCAACACTGACTAGACATCCACCTAAAAAGTGGTGAATTTTCCCTTTAAAAGCTTCAGAACAAGCTTGTCAGTGCAATTTAAGTTTGGATTGTTGTCGAACAGCAATTTCCAAGGTCAAGAGTGAGCTATTATGCATAACTTTTAGAGTTATTGTTTACAAATTAGCACTTTGCTGACAACATCATTGTAATTATCCTTTTCTGCTTGGCGAGAGCAAAGAATCTAATTGCAAAAACTGGTGAGTTAAACTTGCTCTAGTTGCTTTGTCTCCCAACTAAGAATCAATAACATCGACTTTCAAAGTGTGAGAGTGAAACATTAATGATGATGCTGAGATGATGAGAGGATTGAAGATATTACATGTATCATTTTTAGGGAGATCCAACAGTTCCCACCAAGAGAAAGCACAAATTTCTGATACTTAGACAATAAAAAACAATCATAGTAATAATGGCCATGACGATCCCATTGGAGCTGTGGCAGTGCAAGCCATCTGTATCTTGAAAACTATTTTTGTCCTTTGTGTGTCTGAGCCCATTGACCTCTCACTTTCATGCATTGCAACTTCAACAGAGGAAAGAACTTCACTACAAACGTCACTTACACTGTAGACAAATAATCTTGAAAAAATATGACAGATTATCACCACAGCAGCCAATATTTATCTGTTCCTGCATTTCAATTAAATTAGCACTGGCTTGACGAACCTGGTGGCTTTTCATTTTTCTCTAATTACCCCTTGGATGTCAGGCAAGGCCCCAATTTTACGGCGCAGGTTCCTCATGGCCTGGGTCTGGTTCAACTCTATATCTTCACAAGCCAGAATTAATGTACTATTGATAGAACCATTACTCCACCAAATTAAAGTCCTTGCTGATGGATTGGCTTGTAGTCTTCCGTCAGCCATGAAAGGAATAATTAGTATTCATTACTTCACACTCTACAACATTCCAATTATTAATGAACTTCAGCTGTGGATCCCCACCAGATCCATCATGGCTGCCCCAGCAGGTTGTATTAATCATCGACAGAAACAAGTGTGTGGGTCATCTACAAGGGATAAACTTATAATCAGATTTACTATGATGAATTGTTACGTCTGGACAGACAGGACTTCAGAGGAAGTTCAATGAACATGTGCCAAGATATTCAATATTCATGGTCATACACATATCAGAGCAAGAAAGACATAAACATTTTTGAGGAGGGAGTCAAAGCAGAATGTCAATATGTGGTATTTTCTGTTTATTCTGCTGTTAGTTGTCCTGTTTAGGAAATTCGCTGGATTTTGCCTGTTGAGGATAATTGGTAACTAAACAAAGGTAATTACAGAGCAGCTATTTTGGTGGCACTGTTATATTTGTGAAGTGGATTGCAGTGGGCAGCAGAAGTCATGTTTGAAAGTCAGACAAGATTTACCAAATGTTTCAAACAGCTGCCAGTTTGGAGGGCATGTCCAACTTAATAATAGACCAGAAAAGATTTTAAGTCAAGTAACATTGGTGGTAAAGATTTGCTCATAATTATATAACAAAAACTAGTGATATATGACCTTACTCCTGTTATGATTTTAAGATTCACTAATGTTTAGGGTTCATACACCTATTCCAAAGTCAAATTCAAGCAGCATTTTCAAGTTGCATTTTCAATCTTTTCTAGTGCCTTACAACTGTGGTAAATTACGTATTTATACATACACACACACACACACACACACACACACACTCACA
>JAJHUR010002373.1:0-10432 GCA_027495735.1 Lutjanus campechanus | reverse complement strand
TGGGATGAGTTGTGGGCATATCGACTTGTATAACAACAAAGATACAAAAACCACCATATATTGATTCAAATTGTTTTTGGTGTGTGTGCAACGGCCTCCTGCTGACTAGCTTCAACACAACAAATCTTTCACTACTGGTGAGCTGGTTTGATACTTCAAATAATCAGGGTTGGGAAGATTACTCTAAAAATGTACCCCAATAGAGTTACTAATTACCTGTTAAAAATAGTTCAGTAACCTAAGCTAAGTATCACAATATTAAAATAACATAACTCGATAACTGGTGAGATTGTTTTGCATTATATAATGTTTTTTGTTTGTTGTTAGGTTTATTAAAGTCTTGCACAGCCATTACTTACTCTGATATGCATGAATACACATTTAGATTAATAGCAGTAATCATGAGCATTTAAATCTACTTTTTAAGTATGGTAGTCACACTTTACAGTCAAATATCAAGTTCTCAGTCATAAACTTATTCCAGTCTGGGGTTTGTGTTTTTACCCACACACCATCCCAGTCTTCATCAACACCCACAGTCCCAAAATACTTTTCAGCAGTAGAGGTAGTAATATTATTAACAGGTTAGCTAACTAACTTTCCGTGCAGCTAATGGCTGGTGTTACTTGTAAATGTTTCTGTAAATTAGATCTTGACTTACTGGTTGATAACAGCATTTTCACAGGTAGAAGGCAGAACTTGCACTATTCCCCTTTCAACAAAATAATGTGGAAATTTTTACCCACCTGGAGGCCATGATAATGAATAGGCAACTGTAAGATTAGCTATCCTCTCACTTGAGACAAGAGTGGTGTTGTAGTATATGGTAGTATAAAATGTATTTTAAAATTGTAATCCTCCTAATAATCCTCATTTTAACAAATGTATCCGTAATCTGATAAAGTTTTTTTTTTTCTTGTAACTGTAATAATCTAATCCTCTCCCAATCTGCATAACTTAATTGTTTATACAGCAGTGTCGATGTAATGTTGCAGTCTCAGTACTAACCTTCCTTTTTTGATAGTGTTTCTGCCCAGTAGAGGTTCCAGGACTGAATCTACCTTTTCTGGCAGATTTTCTATTAGAACTGTTTCACCACAGGCAAGGGCTCGTTCAATCACATCTAGATACCTGTTATGAAAAAAGTAAATGACTTAAAAAACAAACAAAAAAACAAAAAAAACAAACAAACATAAATACATTCTGACATGCACATTTTTATGGTATATTAGCACTCCCTGATAGAGCTGGGAGACACAGCTTACAAATAATATCTAGGCTGTTCCAAAATAAACAATATATATCTTAATATACACATTTTCTCTAAAATAACATAGCATAAATTCTCAAATAGAGCAAAAATATAATGATTTTACAGAATATAGGGTTGGACAGATAGGGCTATATAAACAAAATCAAATATTACCATATGTTTTACCAAATACTTTGATATTGATACTGTGACAATATTGTAGGAACGACTATCAGTGCTGTTACTGTACAACACAATGAGTTTTTTGATAAACAATCACTCTAAACAAAGTGGATATGATGACTAAGTGGGTAAATAATAGTACAGTTAGATCAGTTTGCTAAGTTCAGAAAATTATGTCATTTTACACCTATGCCATATCACAATATAATGATATCCAAAATCAAGGACAATCCAGTCTTGTATCATGATAATGATATAATATCAATATATATCCCAGCCCTACTCCCTCCCCAGTGTGGCAGCAAAGAGACAGACAGCCCCTCTCACCCTCTCTGTCTCAGCTGCACCACCCTCAGCTCTGAACCTAGCCGGTTTCGGATCCACTTGATGCCCTGCTGCTGTGGGTCAATGATGAGTGGCCAACGCTCACTGGTGGTCAGGATGGCAGCGTTCTCGATGGACATCCTATCATTTGGCAGGCCCTGGTTATGCCAGGCAGCCACAGTGGCATCATCTGTAAGCATGAGGATTGGATCCAGGCCGTCTGTCAGGGGTACAGAGACCTGGAACAGAAACAGAGGAATGATGTCACTCCAGTTGGAGCACTGGTGGAGGTACGATGAGCTCCAGTTCACAGACTCTGCTGTGAATGTTTGTTGTGGTTTACTCTCTAAACAACTGCAGTCTAAATAACACAAAGGCTGGGTTGTACTAATAAGGGCTAATTTTTAAACCTAATTAAATCATGGTTTAACTTTAAATTATGTTGCACCAAACTTTTAAACTATCTTAAAATGACAAGTGATTAAATTTAAACCTCTCTTAGTTTAGTTTTCACTCTAAACCCCAATTTAAAATGTGATCCAGTAGTGACCTTTAAACTTTAGCTCTAGCCAAGACTTTAGATAGCAATGCAACATTTTGTTAACCTTTTCACTAGCTAACAAATAAAGTAATATTTTATCAACTTTTTAGCTAGCTATCAAACTATGTAATGTTTTAATTGTTCAGCTAGCTAGAAGACAATGCAAGGTTTGTTAGTTGTTTCTATCTTTTACACTTTTAGGTCCCGACAGCATCTGGAATTTCTTTTTTATTCATTTAATTATTTATTTTAATTTTGGTAAGCAAGTACGTCATTATTGTGTGCAACAGAGCTCTGCTTAATTTCAAATCTGGATTTACTCATTTTTAAACCTAGTTTTATTAAAATTATTAGAACTAATCCAGATTAAACTAATCTTTGTTGAGGCAACCCAGCCGAAGTCTGTTGCAAAACTGACCTTACCTTCTGAGATTGGAGGAAAGGGATCCATGCATTGTTAAGGAGCTCAGCACGATACTGCCTGGTGAAGTATCCCATGTAGGAGACGAATGCTGAAGTGATGAGGACGTCACCACACAGGGTTTTCTGTTGCTTTTCATACTGAACAAGTGCCTGGGACCAGCGCTCCTTCTCTGACTGAAAGACACAAAGACTTCAAAATAATTTAAAAAACACACAGGAGACATGCAAAAAAATATTTACAAGGTTTTGCTCTATACTGCAGGGAAATGTACACACTGGACACGTTCCCTCTATCTTGATTGTGCAAACTAAGAAGATGTAAGCAATAAAGCACACAAGTGCAATTCCCTTAAAATAGCTCTGGAAGTTTGGCTGTAGATGCACTCAGCATCAATTTAGCATTAATTTAAACCTTCAATACCATGACTGTGACAGCAGTACAACAATAAATCATGCATGGCATTTTCTTACAAGGGGCTGTGGATCTAGAATATGTCACATAATAAATTCTCAGACAGTTAAAAATCACTATAATTTTACTCTAATGTATTATGGATTGCCTGTAATATCACTCAGTCTGGGGTGAGACATTGTTAATTTCCAACAGCTGTTGAGGCTTTGAGGTAAGTTAATGATTAAATATAGACGGCCTGATTTATTAGTCTGAACACTATTGCTTCCAGGTCAATGCCATAAAGACAAAACATTTATCTTGATATGCTTAAAAGCCAAGCTGTTCCATGCAAACCACATTTATTTTCTGGAATAAGAAAGTCGAACTTACAAAATGGCCACTGAAATGGCCATCTTTTATACCATATTAGCATCTATGAAGATAATAGATACTGTAGCATGAGAAAGGAATGCAGGGGGAATGCAAAAGAGGTGAATATAATATGCAACATTCAACATTTATATATTCCATATATTCATATATCTTACCCTTGATATGTTTTCAATTTGTTAAAACTTTCTTGAAAATAATTATTGCATTATTATTGCACAGAAAAGTGCACACACACACACGCTGTGTATACAGTATATACAGCAAATACACACAGAACCACTCTATTGCACTGACTGAGAGCAGTGTTAGTATAACGTTCTTGTCATCTCTCTTCCTTTCTCCATTTGGAAGCAGTTCAGCCAGCCAGTTGCCCAGTTCAGCCATGCGTTCTCTGTGGTCCAGCCCTCTCTACCTGTCTCACAAGTCCCCAGTATGCTGCTGGGCCAGGCTGTAAAATCTCCCTCTGCCCGATCTACTCACACAACTGTCAGCCTGTCCTGCCAGGACATAACAACTTCTAGTCCAGATTACTGATGCAATTCGATTACCAGCGCCTCTCCATGCATGCCTCCGGCAAATTGACAGTTTACTTTATGCCAGGTCGGCCCCAGTGACACCACCAAACTCCTCTATCTCTCCTTGTTTACCTCCAAGCCCTTGACTAGTCGGTTGGCCAGCTCTATGGTCTGGTTGGTACGCGTCACCTCCTCCTGACAACTGATTTTCTCAGCTGTAGCCTTTTCAAACTGAGCTGTTAGGCTCTGGAGGCTGGAATCGAGGTCCTAAGGAAACAAACCAAAGGAAACCATGGAAATTAGAAAGCGTTAAAAAAATCTAGCTTTTAGACTAAGTGAATGAATTAAGTATAATAACAACTTTGCACTCACCACCAATTTCCTTTGTACTGCTAACAGTTTGGCTGTTGCTGTTTCTAGCTCTGCATTAGCTTGTGATAATGCATGCCTCTTTGGAATGACCTCACAATAAATCTACAAAAAAGGAGGCATACTTTAAGAAAAAAAACACAGAAAAAAACTTCTTGAGGAAATACAAGAACATGTATTGACATTTATCACAACTGCAATCTATCTGAAGGCATCACCTGACCTCGTAATATCTGACGATGTTAATAGTCCAGGCACACAGACCAGCTGCAGCTGTAGATTTAGTCCGAACTAAATCAGGGTGGAACTCTGGCTTTCTCAGGTACTCTTGTTTCACCACAGTCAAACAGGACTCAGGAATGTGATCTTTGTCATATGATAACAGGGCCTGCAGGAAATCATCCACCTGAGAGGCACAACAACAAAAACAGGGGACACATCAATACCTGCACTGGCATTATGGGTTGATAGCAGTCAAAAATCAGGTGCCGTCACAAATATTTTTCCTACTAAGAAAAACTGAAAATGGAATACATACAAAACAACACTGACAAAACTTTATATGTTTAAAAAAAAGAGACTCGTCTATGCTGTTCTGTCAAATTTCTGAATGGAATCGGTATGAACCAAGAATTAGGCTGGATTGCACCAGAAAAGATTCATTTTCAAATCTGATTAAATCACGGTTTAACTATAAATAATGTAGCAACACAGTTTTGAATCAGTTTAAAATTAAGAAAGATTAAATTAAAACCTCAGATTAATTTTTACAGTAAACTAGATTAAATTTATTTCTGTTGCACCAAAACTTTAAATTCCAGTTTAAAATATGATCCAGTATTAACTATAAATGTACACTTGAGGGGGTTTAACTTTTAAAATGGCTGCCTTTTTAGAAAATTTAATTTTATGATGCATCTCTTCTTTCTTTCACTCCAGTTCATTCATTAAAGCAGTCTGCCAGTTCCTGCCAGACAGTCTCTTTTATTCCTTACTGTGCTATTTCTAATCTTCTATCATTTGGCTATATTGCTCAGTGATTTCGGCCAACAAGTTTTTCTCAAGGGAAGAAAAATTATAGATTAAATTATGTATTAAATTATATAATTTTTTAGCTAGCTAGCAAACAACGCAATGTTTTGTTAAGCACTCAAAATCAGTGATTTTCTCCCCCCTATTTTCTTACTTACAGTCTCTTTTGCTAGTTGTTTTATTTGCTTGGATTTTATTGACTGTCCTTTTTTGCAAGTTTCATTACCTGCGTGGAGACTGTTTTTATAACCTTCTTGTTATGAAGCTGCTTAGTATTATTATCACTTACTAGGTCCCAACACCACACAAATTTATTTTCTGTTTATGTATTTATTTTAATTTGGGAAAGTAAGCTTGTGCAACAGATCTCTGCTTAATTTTAATGTACTCATTTTAAACCTAGTTTTCCTCAACTCTGATTAGAACCTGTCTCTTATACACATCTAGATGTGTATAAGAGACAGGATACTTATCAATGGATCTAATCAACCAATCAATACACTGAAAAGCCTATGTTTAAAATGCTAAAAATATACTTTCGGGACAGAAATAACTGGCAAGGGATCCGTTGCTTCATACTAAATACTACTAGATTTTATGAAACAATTTCATCCCCTTCTTGCCAGACTTGCACTAATAACATCTAGAGGTTGAGAGTCAGATCGACACACTTGCTCCCCTACAGACTGAGCATATTCATAGAGCCATCCAGCTGTAATGTGAGCATTGGAGAGATGCTGGGCAGGGCCAGGGTCAAGGCCCACACACAAATTAGATTGGCATTAATCAGGCAGATGTGATTGACATGATGACAGCTTAACCTTGCCCATGAAGGCCCGTGCCGCCTTCCAGCTCCGATCCTTCGGCACTCGACCACGGGGAGCTAGCAGAACCATCACAGCTGCTGCTACATTGATCACTGCAGCTGGAGGATTTGGAAAGGCCTTCAGCTCAGTAAGATTCACCTAAAAAACAATTAAAGATTTACGTATAATCTTTAGAATGAGTGAAAATGTGGTTCATAACATGAGGGTTGATAAAATGAGGCACCTTGTTGAGGGTGTGCAGTGCTGCTGTAGCAGCCGTCAGTGACGGCTCTGCCTTGGCTAGGTCGTTTTCACAGTCTTTCTGTTTGGCTGAGACTTCTGCCTGGATGACAGCAACCTGGACAAAGCAATAATGAATAAATCACAAAAAGAGCATGTAGTAAATGGTGTGATATGGTGTCTTACATGTTCATGTGGCATGAAAACCAATATGTGATGAAGACATCTCACCTTTTGTGCCTCAACATCCGCAGCCTCTCTCTTGCTGCTAACCCTCTCAGTCTGCAGTCCAATCTTTGTAATTAGAGCCTCAATATTCTGTTTTTTAAAGGTCAGCTCAGCTTCTTGGGATGCCAATTTAGCTTTTAGATCCTCAACCTAAAACAGAGAAAAAATTATTACACATACCCCAATGTGTAATATACTTAATGTCAGGGGAAAAACCCACACTGTTCAGATCAAACGCTAATCGTATTCCTAATTTGCCTACCTCAAACCCTGACATTAGCCTCCTACAGGATATAATAAAGATGTTTACCTGTGTGGCAGTGGTTTGGAGTTTTTGAAGGCCGCTGTCAAGCCGGTTCATCTTGTGCTGGAGCTGGGCCCGACTCTTCTCCAGAAGGTTCCTGTACAGGGTGATTTGCTGGAGAAAGCTCTTGGGGGTGGTGTAATTGTACCTCTTCTCATTGCGCTGGTATTTTTCACTTGCCTGGTTGACACTGGTGTGAACGTAGGCCATGAAAAGACTGATGGATTCCTGGACGGCAGGCTGTAAAAATAAGCAGACAAGGGGGGAGAGGGGAGAACAGGGCGAGCTGGATTGAGTAGAGTTTAACATCCCCAACCTGATGGGGACTGAAATATTATCTTCATAAATTTTGAATTCATCTACAAGTTTTGCCATCTTACTTGGCTGGCCCTGACTTACTCAATCTGAAATTTAGGTGCAGCTAGCAGGAATGATTAGGCTTTGAAACCTCTGTGAAAATAATGTGTTTAGACCACTGACGTGGAGCTTGTAAAACATGCACACTGTTTACATTATCTCTGATGTCCTCCAACTTTCTAAGCACTGTCTACGGTGGCTGTTGTACTACATTCCAACTAGGTATTTATCATATGGTGCTCAATGACACGGTGCCTCTATTAATCATACAGTTAGCGATCAATTAAAGCAAAAACAAATGAGCAGAGAATACAAGGATCAAACCTAACCATAACTCACAAAAAGCCATTGTTAATGGTCATGGAGCCAGTAGGAAAAAATCATTATTAATTAAGATCTGACATAATGCTTTTTGACAAAGCATGCTATGTTCAGTTGAGATGCGAAAGACGTGCTCATTGATTGGCCTTGTGTAACAACTATTAGTGGGTTGTGCATTTCTAACTTTAAATAAATGATCATTTCATTTCTTGTTTCCCTGCCTCTTTAAAAAGATAAACAATCATTAATGACTTTAAATATACAGTAATGCCTCACATATTGTTTTGTTTCAAATTTCACTTTTTACTAATGTGCATTAACTTAAATGAACACAAAGTCCTTTCTGCATCCACAAGAATATTTATTCCACACATCCTGCTCTGAATATCTTCATATTACTATTATAATCACCTAAGCAATGGAGAAAGTGATAATGGGGAGCAAAGTTTTGGTTTTGCTACCCTGCTTTTTGTCATTTTAAAACTAAACTTATCATCATACAGTATCTGAAATCAGGTGATTATATGTAAGCCAGATACATGAATGATCTTTGTACTACTTTCAGCAACTGATAAAAACATGTAATGAAACACTGCAAACTTTTGGACCACTCTTGGAGTTGTTTAAATCTGTCGCTGATCATCTGCTACAGCATGCTTTGGCTATAAATCAATCAGTCAACTGATCCACACAGGAGTCTGACTGTGAAACATTCAGTTAAACAGTGATCGTGGACTGAAAATAGAACATAAGATAAGATAGGATACACTATGTTGAAAATTTGTGAGTCAACATTAATTAACTTGCCAACTTAACATTATATCACTGATCACATTAGCCCTGTTGATTTTATTAATATAAGAATAAAATGCAGTTTATCTACTTATTTCAAATGCAACATTGGGTTTACTCATTTTTTCAGGAGTTTACCATTATTTAACATTAGACAGTTTAGTCAGCATACATTTACATTGTTTACCCATCTTTAATTTTAAAACTACATCACCTCTGTGATTTTGTCCAATTACTATAAATATCTCAGACTAATCTGCAGTTTCCTGACTTAATCAAAGAGATTGGATGGCGTAGAAATGCAGGAAATTTGTTTTTAAATTTTCTTCTGGTGGGAAGAAACCCCAAGTTCATTGCCCAAGTTTCAAACATGACAAGGTACCCATTATTACCAAAACTTTACAACTACTAGGGCTGCAATTAACGATCATTGTCATCAAGGACTCATCTGCTGATTATTTAGTGAAATAATTGATTTGTCTATAGAATATCAGAAAATTGTGAAAAATGTGCATGATCATTTCCAGTTGCTGAAGGTAGTGTTGTCATTTGTAGATCTTGTTTTGTCCAACCAACAATCCAAAACCAAAAGATATTTAGTTTATTCTCTAATGTACGACAAATAAAAGGATCAAAAGCTCACATCTGCAAAGCTGGAAGCAGATTACTGGTTATCAAGATAGTTTTCAATTAATTTTGTCTCGATTGATTAATAAAGTAATAGTTGCTGCTCTAATAGTAGCCCCATGCTTGAATACTGGTCTATTACAGATGCTATTACAATCATTACAAAAACTAACTACAATCAACTTGAATTACATTTGAAAAAATGTGTAATTAGATTATAGTTATATTATCACAGATTGTATTTTTCATTCTGTCTTTGGAATATGGTGATTTTAAAATATGTTGGGTTTTTTTAGCGGTAACCAATGTCTATTAAATCATGAAAAGCATATTTGATATACAGAGTTTCTTAAAGTGCTCCACTTTAAATGTTTCTTCAGATTTCAAGTAGAGGTCTTTGTAGATGACAGCGACTTTAGTTTTGGCTTAAACAAACTGCACTGGACATAGATGTTCCCATCTTACACATTTCTGAAGCAGAAGTGATGGCGATATTGCCAGGAGGGGCTGCTGTTGCTTGAACCTTCCACCTTAACTAAACACCGCTCTTTTTTCTCCCGCCAGGTCCACCAGAGATACGTTTCCTTTTCAGTTAGTCTAGCATAGCTAAAGTCAGCCATCTAATGTTAGCTAGCTATTGTTGCAGAAAAGTATGAGGGTTTGGCTTAGTGGTATAAAATTTTGTTTGAACCATTTTTATCGCAGTAATATTGTAAAGTAATATTTATGTTGTTTAAAAAGTAAAAAATATGATCTTATTTGTGGAACTCAAATGTTTGTGTCTGCTTCCATTTTCAGTATAAGTTACAATATTTTCAATGTTTGATTTTAAAGTATTCCAAAAGTATTCAGATTACATTACATGTTTCTGTAATCAAATGGATTACATTACTAATTACAAAAAATTCCATGTAATTTGTATTTAATAACTTACTGCATTACAAAGTAATCTGACCCAACCCTGGTGCTGAAGTTGCCTCTCCTACTTGTATTTAAGTATTAGTGCTCTTATTTATTTATTTTATTTATTTATTTATTTTTCTTTCTCGTATTTCTTTAATATATAGATATCTTATTTTACTTTAACTAATTATCTATTTATGCTAATCACTATTATACCTGGATTTATTATTTTATATTACGCCACATCTATTAATACTATATTGACATTATAATGTACTTTAAGATAATTTTTCTCGTTTTGTTTTGTTATAATTTTTTTTTTTTTTTGTTATGTTTACCTTATCTCTCTCCACCACAAATGCCAAAACAAATACACATATACACATATTCAACTTAAAACGGTCTCCATTTCTCTGATTCCTAAATAA
>JAJHUR010002351.1:876-28533 GCA_027495735.1 Lutjanus campechanus | reverse complement strand
GAAAAACTTTAACCATTCATCAATTATCAAAATATTTTAATAGTTCAATACTTTTTCACCACTTGCCTCACCAGACAAGTGAGTTGCTAGATTTACAAGCCCGACATGGCATTTTACTTGCCTCGGACAAGCAGCAATGCTTAATCACAGACTTTGTTGTGAACAGTTTCATGCAGGTAAAGTCTTGGTAAAATCTACTGGAACGACTTCCTTTCTACAAAAAAGAAAGAAGCTCCTACATGAAACTGCTCACAACAAGGACTGTGGAGGATCTAACTATCTAACTGGGTGTTGATAACTGAAGAGAGGCATTACTGTTGAGCTTTCCAAATGTAATTTTGGTGCTTTGAGCGCAACCAGTCAAGTACCATCGAGTCTCATTACACTGGAGAGAAGGCAGACTTCTCTACGACCAAATACTTCTAAAACTCAACTCACATCAAAATAATCTAGATGAATAAATAGGACTACAGAGGAAAAATGTGTATTTTTGATTTTGGGGTGAACTGTCCCTTTAAATCAGCTTTGTTTTTCGTATTACTCTTGACGAGCCAAAGCTGTAGCTCGGGTTCACAGGCAGGACATTACATTTAAAAAAATCTCTTTCAATTCATTTGGAACATGGCGACTAATAATGCAGAAATGATTAAATTTAAAATTAGATTTCTTTTAAATTAATTATTGAATTAATCATGTATAAATCAAAAGCTACTGTTGAATTTATAAATCTTTTTGCATTCAGTTTCATAATGCAAGCCAGTTTCTTCTACGTCTCTGCTGGTACAAAGGCTATTAGAGAGAAAGAGAAAAAAAAACTGTAAGCTTATTCCATCCTTTTTGCCAAAGAAAGCCCAGACACTCAGATAAATGTCTTCACAAACCAAAACACATGTTTTCAATCTGAGAGGAAATATGAATAGACTCAACTCCCATGGTAAGAACAGAGCAAATGTGTTGCCACACAGTGAGGGCTTTCTTTCTGTTATTTAGGAATGGAAGCTGATAACATAAGGTATTAAAAATGCTACTTAATGTGGTGGTCAGTCGTCAAGGTTTGTGCGATTGAAAGCAATGCTGGTGACAATCCTGAAAAGGCACATTTAAATTAAGTTGTCAGCATCTGATTCATCGGTGGGCCCCTTAGCTTTTAGTCATTTCTAGGCCAAGCCAGTTAAAATCAGGTTTAAAGCAGCTCTGTATTTTTATTGTGTTCCCTCAGCCAAATTATCTAGCTGAGAAGAAGCAGAATAAACTAACCATAAGGAGACAGACCATGACATCTGTCTTGTCTCCACGTGACTCTGCATGGAATGTAAGCAGGTTTTTAGTATTTTGGAGGCTGGTGGTTCAGAGGAGGAAGAGACACAATGGTCCATCTATTCCTTGAAGGAAACCATGATTAAAGACACTCTTTGGGAGGATATGTATCACAGGTCTGGCAGACCTACCTGCCCCTTTTTGGTCTCATCAGGAACTACATTTCCTCTGCACCTCATCTTAAATTCAAATAACACGTAGTAATCCAAACACTCGACTGAGAGGCGAGCTATAACTTAAAAAGTCAACGCACAATACATTAACCACTGGTTAAAAATCACAGTGTGTTAATTACATCCTGATGTTTTATGACTGTGACCTTTAAACACAAAACCAATCAATCAATACAAGAGGGAAGCAGCCTATTGGGAATATTTAGATCCACAGATTCTGAAAGTAGGGCACTATTTATCCAAACACAATCATTATTAATAGCCGGACAGTCAACCCAAATACATTTTCTGCATATTTTCCACATTACCCCCGCTCCCTCCAGAGGTACAACCACAACACGTTGTCCAGCTCGGAGATAATTAATTAACCAGAGCTGTCACAGTGGTACAGCAAAGGGGACAAAGGCACAAATACAGTATTATCTTTATAAAGTCATGGTCAGACATGTTTGACCCACCATTACAATGACTGTAACATTCTGTCTGATGTATTATTCAACACCAGTGATAATAACATCAAAGATTTAGTGTAATGTTCTTAGATGTGGTGGAACAAACTGCTACAGAAAGAAAGGATTGATACGGTATACCATAGTGAGATTAACGACTGTATAATTTTCAATTTGATCCTCTTTTGTTACTTTTGCCATGCGTGTCAAGCTTTGAATACTACGACAGCAGGCGTGCAGTTTGAAGTGATAGCAGAGGAAGACTTGACTCGAGATTTCAAGTCATTTTTTGAAACGATGTGTTAGACAGAAATAGACAAAACAGGGTTCCCATTTTAGGCAAGTGGCCATCACTTTTACCATCAAATTACAGCTGTTCCTAGCAGATTATATCAGCTGTAACTAGCTAGCTAACTCTGTGACCTGAGCAGAAATTTACAGATCTTTTAAAGCATGATTAAAAAATGTTGCTGAGTATATAAAATTAGTTCTCAAAACCATAAAAAAGAGCCATTTTCTCTGCTCTGAAATGCTGGAGGCAAGTCCACTCTGCTGTCCACACTACTACAACCTACTACGTGAAAATTCGTTTAGCAACAACATGTTTGAGCCACATGTAGCTGTCGCTACCAGATTATATCAGCTGTAACAAGCTAGCTAATTGACGTAAACTCTGTGACCTAAGTAGAAATTTAATCTCTGGCTGACTTTTGAATTTTCTAAGCAAACTTATTTGAAGATAAGAACCCTGGGGGAAAAAGCTCATATGTTTTTGATGGTTAAGTACAGTACATGTACAGTAATGCTAACTGTAGTAAGTGTGGTAATGAAGCAAAAAAGATCGCTAGCTAAAGCTAACAGGGAAAAGGGCATAAAGTCAGTCCAGATGCTACTAAGAACCTTTCAACACAAAGGTTAGACTTAAGCTTTGGCAACTTCAAAAACTCAGTCAAACTCGCCAAAACCCAATAAACAGCCAGACAAAGATGCTGACTTTATCCTAAACTCTGCAATAGAGAGCTGCAGAAATGAGTCACACAACCCAGAAATGAGCTAGCATATTAGCATTAGCGGTTTCTTTGTCTCAGTCAATAGGTTTTTGAATGGGTTTTTGTTATTTGCCTGTAATGAGGTCTGTGGTTAACACAAGAGTTTTGTTCTACAACACAAAATACGTCAGTAAATACCCCATTTATGAATTTCTAAGCTTTAACGAGTCCTTAAAAAGGCGGTTGCTAACAAGTGGCTAAATGTGACTATGGTGGTTGTTGCAGACATTAAACATCATCACACAAAAAACACTAGGAACTTAGTGGGGGGTGACGCCGAGTCAAGCAGCTGTGGTGTAGTTCATTTATAGCCTTTAGTTAGCTTTCTAATTTTTAATGTGATTGCATTCATGGTCCAATGGAAAAATCCCACTGGCTTCTTGTGGAGGGACCCAAAGAGATGCTAACTTTTGGGATGACCTACAAAAATACGTCGTCCTTGCAGCTCTCTATGCAGTAGTATCATTCAGATCCTGCACTTATGCACCAAATAGTCCTTAGATATATTGTAATACTTTGGTAGCAAGCTAGATAGCAAGGCATGCTAATGTTTCATACCGGGTACTGCAGCTAAATGAGTCAGCTGCTACGGAAATATTTACCAACCGTGTATTTGGTGGAGTTACACCATGTGTGCTTGCTGCACTAGCAATCTGGATTTGTTTTCCTAAACTCAGTACTTAGTAACCTTTAACTGGCCGTTATCGGTGTATCGACAAACTTTAGTTAGATCTCCTAATTTCAGCTGCAACACAAATTAACTGTGTAATGTGGAAATGCCAAGCAGCTCCCCAGACGGTCTCAGGTGTACATGCTGCTTGTTTGCTAACAACAGGGATGAAGTTCTACTTAGCAGGACCAGACCAGAAAGTCTATTAACTTATTGAGATTAAAAGCCTGATGCCTTCCCTCCCACTCGACCCTCCGTGGCCCCTTCCCCTGGACGGCATCACACCTCCAAAGGAGAAAGGTGATTGATGAGAGCCATCAGGCGGCCTGGAATCTCTTCTCTCATTAGACTCCTTATGCATCTAAGCTGTTTCAACACACACTGGGAGAGCAGGGCAGAGGGAAGGGGAGTGAGGAGGTGTCCATCCTCTGACTTTTTAGAAGATAAGTACTCGCACTAAAATATTTACCTTGTACATTAATCTCTGGGAAATTAATTTGCCATTATACTTTCTTCCTAAGAAAACAAGGGATTTTTTTTTTCCACAGAGAAGTGTGCTTTCCACTCCCTACTCTTCATGCTCAGTGAGCTGTCTCTCTTTTGATTCACTCATGGGACTGCTTGGAAATTAATGTCCCTGAGGGAGCAGTGTTTGGACAGTCAGGGTGGATCCTATCATCGACCACTGAGGCTCTCTTGAGGAGGGTTAGCTGGAGTGGTGGAAAAGAAAGCAAAGAATGTTACATATGCATATCCCTAAAGCAGACATGCTCAATCATATTAATGCAAGTGCAGCACATTATTATGTACTAATTGCCAGTGGATAGTAGCATTACTATAATGTGCTGCTGATTGTATCGCTGCAAACCAAGTGGGGTCCATTCTGTTCAGATAAATAACCTCATTGTATCCAAGACAATAACCAAGATAAATAGTCAGAATCAATGCCCTCTATGGAAACAATTTAGTTTGCTGCGGCTTATTGTGTTCAGTTTTTTTTATTTTACAGACTTTTTGAGTCAAATGAAAAGTTTTTGAGGCAGCACTTCTGATGAATTAGACCAACAGTGGAGTGTAAACAGAGAATAATCACAGATAAAATGAAGAAAAAGTAGAGATCTTTATCTTTAAGTGACCACGGCATTAGAATGCTTAACCCCTCCACTACAACAGCGGTCATCCAATCATAGCAAGACCTTTAGCCTCTTTCACACATATTTTCCAGTAAATTACTGGGAATACCTTCCAGGCACCACTGGTGATTTTCACCATTCACACATGCAGCTCCATTCCGGAACATTCCTGACTTAGGGGGCTAATAGGTGGTAAAAGGTCCTTCCCAGGAATATTCCTGCTTTCATTCACATCACATCCTTCCTGGATGTATATTCCCTGTAATGTTAATAGGACCTGAGGTGGAAAATTGCCAGTGCTCCTTATTGAAACTGGGGAATTTTACTCTTATCTAAAATATTGCACAAAATTGGTTAGTCTGCTCCTTAAAGCCTTTTTTCTTGTTATGTTAAATCTGAAACACATTATTTGAGAACACAAACACCACCAACAAATAAATCTAACCCTTACGTGGCTAAGCTTGCATTTTAAGCTAAGTTTGCATTATACTATCCTATAATACCAAGGCTAATTAGTTCTATCTTGCAACACAAGAACACTGCTGTTCTTTATCCTCCTACATGTATTATCAACTGGTGAGCAGTTTTCCTTTTGTCATTTAACCTTAGCCTTAATCTTTTATAATGGTATCATGTATGTAGCCGTGATGGATATTTAAAGGGATAGTTTGATCTGTTAGTTAGTTTTATTGTGTGGCTTTGGTCAATCTGAACTATCCTTTTAAAACACCAAAGTCAAACAATAAAACTAACTAACTAATGGCTCAAGGCACTGGTGAATCAGCAACTCCAAGGCCACACAGAATGCATTCAAGCCCCGCCCAGAACGGAGGGGAAAGCAATCTATGGCTCCCCACTGACTTGTATTGTGTGACAGTGCCTCTTGTCACTTTCTGTCTGCTAGCAAACAACAGAAAAATGTCTAAAAGCTGCTGGGATGCACTACCAATTAGTTAAAGAAACCAGAACTACGTTTTTATCAGCAGCTAAACCAAAAAAAAATATTAGTTTTTAAGGAGACAAAAGTGGATACAGATATGAGGCGTCAGCATGATGAATGGGGAAACTGTGGCATCCTGACACTCAGTGACGTTATGCTGAGATTACAGTTGCTAATTTGACCAAACTGACAAATTTAAGATAACTATAGGCTATAAAAAGCCTGGTTTTGATCTTTGCTTGGTTAAATGATGATCTTATCTGGTGATGCAATCACATAGTCGTTCATATTAAAGTATTTCTTGTCTGACCATTCAGTTGGATCATTTCTCACAGAAAAACAAGGTACTGTAAGGGGAAGGAACACTGAGATTTATTGGAAATATTGAGCTTATCAGTTTGAGTTGTCCTCTCTAGTAGACACAGGGCGCTAAAATAATCCATTGACGTGCTGAAATCTAAAGTATTTCGCAAGCTACAGTTACTTTGTTAGCGTTTAAGCACTTTGTTTCATATTTTGGCACTGATCTCTCCCTCCCCGGTGGCCTTGGTTTTCAGAGATTGACGCGCCATGCTCTGACTCATGTTCTGCAAGGTAAAATGAGTGATTTTATCTATGAGCTTGATTGAATTGGAGAGAACAATATTTGGCTCATATAACGGCGGTTTCCCGTCAGAAAAGGCTGTCTGACAGCAAAATAAAGCAATGAAAATAGTCTAAAATATAGCTTATATTTCAAATGTCACTGATATATTTTAGGTGGGCTTCTTTAGGTAGCCCTTTGCTGTTGACCCTGTCCACAGCAGTTCACTGTTTAGCTTCTGTACTGTTATCCATCTTTGCTTCTCCTAACTGGGGAGGTGCCAACTAGCGTACTGTAGGTGATACACTGATATTGATAAGTATAAACCTACAACAAATACTCCAAACCATCCCTTTAACACCTTTTGATGGGGTTCTTGTTTTAAAAAGAGTCTGGAGGAGACAGCCTCACAGAGCCTGTTAGTTAATTAGCAAGCTACAGCTAGCTTCCACCAACACTTGTCATTTCGGCCTGCAAAACTGAAGGCGGCTGAGTGGAAATGAAGAGCCTCCTTTTGTTTAACTCTTTCAAATATTAATAAGAATTACTGTTATCATTGTAAACTGCGTTTGCGATGTGTGAATGGAAAGCTTGACAGTCGCACCAACAGAAACTTGGCGAACGGTCCATTGTGGTTGCGCGCGTCCTTGTGGGGAAGTGTAAGACAGAGCGAGAGGACGTGCATGAGCGTATGTGAGTGGGAAATACAGAGAATGCATTGTGTGAAACAGTTTGTGTGTCAGAGGAAGAGAAAGAGAGAGAGTTTGTCTGTGAAGGGTGGGGTTTTGGTCATCTGCCATCGGATAAGATATCCTGACAAGGCAATCAGAGAGAAACAAATTCTGCAGCCACATGGGTTCAACTCTCTCGTTCTTCACCCTGATGAGCTTTTGAAAAATGGAGTGCAGTTGAAATTGGTTTTGTATGAGAGGCTTCAGATCTGTCTCTTGTCAAGATTATTGCCACCTGTCTTCATTGGCTGCAAAGGTCTGTTAATTAATCTGCCTCTCCTTCTTAGTGGCCGGAGAGGACGGGGTGAACAGAGCGCTGTCTTCCCTTTTCCACACTGGTGTGTCAGATGTACCATTCCAAACAAATACTCATCTACTTTAGGATAAGGCTGCTGTGATGTTAAGCAGCATCCCTAATCAGTATCATTAAAATACTACATCATGTCCTTCCTTTCTAATTTTATGAGTGAAGCTATTTAATTGGATATTTAATTTAATTTAGTTAATGAAGGTCCGGGGAAATTCGGTTTGATAGACAGTGATATCTCTTGTGATCAATGAAGCTGCAAATAGAGCTCTCCAGAGATCCTTTCCTGACTGATCATGTCTGTCACTAACAGTGAAACAGCTTAGTACAGAATACTGTTGCAAAAAACACTTTTTGCTAATACAGAAATACACAATGCACTACACTATATACTACATAGTTCTCAGTCTTTTCATGTTTCCAACAACTATTTTCAAACAGGTATAATGTGTTTAGAAGAAAAATCAGACTTAAATAGTAAGAGGCTAAATAGTTTTTGGTGACCCCATTTGCATCCCATTAATTTCTCAGTATTCAATTTCATTTTAACTCGTTTTAATTGCATTTCATTTGTTGATTATATGTAAATAATGGTACAATCAACAAACATTGTTTGTTGAAAAACAAATGGCATATCAAGAATAAAAATCAAGAAAATCAGTGGCACCAAACAACTTCCCAGGGGGACACCATAATGTTGCTCCCATACTGGATTAAGAAAGAGTACAATCAAAACAGACTTATACTTAACAAAAGAAATATTAAAATGCCACACAGCAGAGAGTGTCTCATGGTTTGTTAAATCAAATGTGGAACTAAAATTAGGGCTGCACGATATCGTAAAAAAGTCATATTATAATTATTTTGACTGAAATAGCAATGTGCAATGCGATTAGTTGGAATGATCATTTTTGCAGCAAAATTTTAATTTTCCCTGAAAAAACTATTAACTAAAGTCAAACTAGAAATGTACCATACTGCATTAAGAATTAAAAAATACAATTAAAATAGACTTTCAGTTAATTAAAGAAATGTTTAAATCATACATAGCAGAGGGTATCTCATGGCTTATTAACTAAAATGCGGTACTAAAATCAAGCAAGACAACACCAGCTATTTTATTCAGGGGTGGAAATAACTAATTACAACGACTCAAATTACTGTTTTGGGTACTTTCATTTTTACTTTAGTATCTTTTCAAGTCTGTAATTTTACCTGCACTTAAAAGTATACATTACACTATGTAATCCACATTACTAGTTTTAAAATATAATTAAGCTCTGAGTGGGCCTACAATTTGAATTAATCTATCTTTTCAGGTTAGCTATCCAATCGCGAATGAACAAACGAATACCTTAACATATGAGTGAAAAAAACCCAAACAGCTGTAGCAGGTTTGAAGAGGTGACCGTGACTACTAATCAGAAAAATGCAGCAGTTTAGAATAATGTGGACTTAAGATTTGGAGAATTAGAAATGCCTGCTATTGATAATCATTAAAAATCAACTGATTAAAGGCAACTAATACTATGATAAGTTTTTATAAGAATACTTTGGAATTTTACTTGATTTTTACAACGCCAGTAGTTTTACTTGCATTTCATATTATGCAATGTGCTCTGTTCAATAGGAAGGTGATCCCTGGTAAAACACATCAGCTGATATCAGTAAATGTAAGTGGAAGCCTGCAGTTAAGAGCACCAGCATGTGATCCGGCATTGATTAATTGGACATGGATAGATTAATATGCCACTGGATACCCATGCCAAGCTCATCAGAGTAAAAGTGTTATTACACAACCATCAGCTGTGATGCTATAAATGAGCAAGAGAGTGTAGGGGGATTGACTTGGCCAGGATGCTGCACAAGACCGGAGACAGGAAAAAAAAAAAAAAAAACACAGCTCAGTGGACTTCTTTCTTTTGTTGCATGAGACCCAATCACAATCCCACAGGAACTTGGCATTGGCTTCAGCCCTGCAAAGTGTCAAATTGATCAAGTGTTAGCTGGGATTGTCTGCTGCCGAGTATCTGCACCTGTGCATTCCTCTAAGTGTTGAGATCCCAGCGATTCTTTAAGTGAAGTTTGAACTTGGCCTGCTGTTTGCGGCTCAGGCGTACCCAGACTTGCCTGGCTGAGAGCAGCTTGTATTGTACACACACTCCTGTCACTCTCCACTGTTCCTTTGGAATGTAAACCACCAGTGTCACACCAGTGTGATATACTGGGGCTGCACGCTTTTTGTTGCAGTGCAGGTGCAGTTTGGGGTTCAGCACTTGAAGTACTTGGCCAAGTTACAGCGTGCAAATGATTCTAAAGAACAACATTTACTTGGACTCAGCTGCATGCACAATAAAGTTATTCTTCTCCTCACAAGTCTGAACAAAGAAAATCATCAGATAATGTTCATTACATATTTCCCCTCTGAATGCATGCCACAGTACTCTTAATCAACGGCACTTTTACATATGTTTGATTAAAGTAAAAATGAGCGGCTGTTTCTCCAAGGACATCTTTTCATATGAAGAATACTTTTTCATTTAGCAGATGCTTATATGCAGAACAGTGTTGTTGCCGCCCACAGGTATAATCAACCAGAAAATTAATAATCATTCTGCAGGACTACAATAAATCATTATGCTTTGGACAATTAATAATGGAGGCGAAGCTTGGGATGTCTGATTACAATAGTTATGATGCATATCATCAAGATTTAAATTTAACATTTCACAATGGAATTTCAGACACCAGTGCACATTACTGATGTTTAAATTTGGCATTAGGGCGTGTCAGGGGGGGTTGAGAGATGGCGTGTATCTCCATCCAGAACTCTAACCAAACTGCTATTATAAAAATTACAGTGCAGGACTTTTTGTAGCCATAAATTTAGATTTGACGCACAGTAAGAACAGGCTTGACTAGTGATTAAAAGTTGAAATGAAGTGCTTTATGGAGCGTCTTGTTCAACACATTCTGTAAGTATAAGCACATTATAATGCTGCTTCACTAAAACCTTAACCTTGACTGGAAACTTCTAAAATTGAGGGACACATTTTCAGGTGCCAGTAGTCGTCCTATTAGTATCCTCCCTCTGCTACAACTCAAGAAAAAGAAAAAATATTTTTTAGTTTAATTCAGATTTTAAGCACACATATAAAGCACAAGCACAAGCTACTAGCACAGCTATAAGGAAGAAGATTAATTCCTGGTTGAGGGATACAAACCATAATAAAATGGCAGGTTCTGTCAACAAGGGAAACCCAGATCCACAAAACATCTTGCGAGAATGATCATTTTAACACAAACCATGATGATTCTGTTGTCTGTCCCTAAACCTACACACATATTAACATCAATGTTGTCACATTATAAAACAGTAGTTTGTACAAGGTACACAATGAAGACGCAACCGGCACAAATCTTGCGACAGTTTCGCATATCAAGACACGACCCCGTCGTATTTAATTTGAGTTAATTTGATTTTAGTTAGCATTAACTAATTGTATTGCATATTGCAATTTCAGTTGAATTAATTGTAATATGACTTTTTATTTACCATGTTGTGCAGCCCTAATTTTAGCGCTCCATTTAATTTAACAAACCATGACAAGTACTATGACGAACCAAGTTAGCTCGCTACATTATGGTGTCCCCCAGGGAGGTCGGTTGGTGCCACTGCTTTTTTCAATGCTATTTGTTTTAAACAAAGCTAATGTCACACTGTTTGGTGATGAAACCACTGTTTATCATCATCAATTAATGATATGTAATGAAAATTAATGAAAATTAAATTAATATTGAGAGATTCGTAGCAAAGTTTGTTGTAGGCAACTGGACTTCATAGAGTTCTTGAAGACGTTTCGCCTCTCATCCAAGAGGCTTCTTCAGTTCCAGAACCACCAGAACTGAAGAAGCCTCTTGGATGAGAGGCGAAACGTCTTCAAGAACTCTATGAAGTCCAGTTGCCTACAACAAACTTTGCTACGAATACCATGACCTGGATGACTGAGAACCTTCACAGAAATATTGAGAGATGAATTTAATTTGATTTCAAATAAGGTAATAAAAAACTATTATACGGTTACTATTGAGTGTTTCCAAGTTTCATACTTTGTTCTTTTTGGTTATAATTTTGACCAAATAAAAAGTTCACAAGTCAAAACAAACACAGAGAAGTGACATTTTTCATAAAAATATATAATTTCAGTTTGATTTCAATATCGACCTCAGGTAGGATAGATGTTGTCAATGTAACAACTAAGGTGGATCAAAATAAACAATAAAACAGTTTAAGCCTAATTAACAAAAGAGCATCTATAATAATAATAGTAATATTCTTCTTTTTTCACTCCTTAGCTGGCATCATCACCTGTAAATGAACCGTACATGCACCATGCTTGACTTCAGAGCAAAACTAAAACTAAAAATGTTGCCATTATTTTTACAGTGCTCCCACAGCACAGGTGTGCAGCCGTCTTGCATGCTGTGAGGCTAACTAACACCGGCTCCGCTCAGTTTTGACATCCAGCTTTCAAGAGTCAAAGAAGAAACAGTGAAAAAACACGGGGGTCCAATACCTGAGCGGGGTAGTTAGCTCATTGAATGGACATAAACTTCCTCCACCTGACATGTGGTGGGAAGAGGATTAGTTAAACACACTCGGCCTTGGCTGACTCACACTTTGTGGAATCACAAAGTAATCTCGAGGCACATTCACTTAGAAGGCAGCTTGATGATCCCAGGCCAGTGATTTATTCATCTTAGACACGTTGCGAGGCTGTAAGAATTTGTCAAGTTAGATTCCTAATTAAAACTGTTAATCACAGATTCCTGTTTGTTCAGCACTCGAGTGAAATGAAAAATGTGATCAAATTATTCATTGCTCCCTTTCAGACAGGTAAGTCAGCACAGCCCCGAGCGTCAATGTGCCGCAAAAGTTTTTTTTAAGGCTCATGAAGACTTGAAGCCCTGACTTTTTAATTCATTTGATATACATAAAAATTTTAAGTTAACATCAACAATTTAACCACCTGATCAGTTTGGATTTATCTATTTATGTAGATCAGCATAAGTTGAGACATCTAGAAAATGGGCTCCAGGCGATGAGAACTATGCAGCAGACTGGATCAAAGTGCATGTTCAGAACTGCTGCTGCTAATATTGAGAGGGAGGCCTGGAGCTACATTACACAAAGGTAAAGTGTTTGAGGAAAGACTGCTTTATTTTTTCAGCCAGAATATTTCATACTGTTCTCATGATTTTTTTTCCCCGTCAGTCTAATGAAATTTCCTCCCAAAAATTACAATACTGCCTTAATTTTTTGGATTCTTTGCCATTGTTATTAAAATCACACTACTGTCAAGGTTTTTAAAGCACATGGAACAGTCAGAGAAAAGGATGATGATGACAGAATTCCATTCAAAATCCACTATCATCAGTTTGTTTGGTTTAGCTATGACCTAGACACTTAAGAGTACTCCTGATCTAATAAACATATATCCCTCAAGCTTGAAGGGAAACCCTTGTACTTGTAGTTTTTGTATAGAAAGGGAAAGAGCATCAGGGAGCCTAGAAGAAGAAGGGCTGAGCAGCACAAATGGCTGTATCGCTGCCTGCTGTGAGGACCCTATTAAAAACAATGTGGACAGCAGGCAGTCAATCTAAAGACCACGAGTTGCCCCCTTTGATATCCAGTAGCTGCCTGATAACAATTCAGTTTGACCAAGACATTCTCCTCCATGTTTATGGACATGGTGCGAGGACTGAGAAACATCTACACCTGACATCAGAACATGTTAATTCGATTCCAATCTTAAAGGTATATTCTGCTAACTTGACATGACAGATGGTTTGTTACACAGAACGAGTCCTTGTTTGGAACTGTTCGGAAAAGGGCAGGCACTTTCAAATGACCCTTGGCGCGTGACTGGACAAACCATCTGTCTATCGCATCTAACACAAGCAAACTTCAACCAATCAGATCAATGCTTTCATGGACGCCTCTTGCTGTCGTCACACTTTAAACCACGCCCGTAGCTGCCAGTAATCCGGGGGACATATATAGATATTCTGATTTTATTGAAATAACTATGTAATTTGGTTGGTTAATTAGGTCACATATAGACAATTTTCTGTTGTTACACTTTCAATTAACCAATTCCAATGAAATACTAAACTAGTGTAGTCTTTTAAAGAAAAAAGAAGTCAAAATTCTCTGATTCCAGCTTCTAGAATATGAATATTTTCTATTTTCTTTACTCCTCTCTAACAGTAAACTGAATATATTTGGGCTGAAGACAAAACAAGAAATTAGAGGGCATCATTTTTGGGAAAAAACAGAACAACACTAAAGCTCACCACCTGTGTAGATTGTAAAATGCATTGTGTTACTGATGTTAACACATGCTGCTAATGTGCTGCTAATGTGAAGTAGCGTAAATTGCAGGTGAGACGAAAGCTATGGGTGCACGTATCATCCTGTGTGCCTGCTGCAATTTTAAACAGCAACTAAAATAGATACAACTAAAGATGTAACAACACATACAATACATCATCATACATGACAATATCTGCTGCGATATATTTATAGTTAGTTGTGTATTTTATTTTATTTTATAAAAAGACTGCTACTGACTACTGCATTGTTTTGCAACTGTACATATATAACTCAAACATTCATTGCCAAAGACAATTCATGACAGTTTTTTGCACATGCACAGCTCATGGCTGGCTACTTTTATTTTATTAAAGAGGGTGAGCAGAGTCACTTTAAGTTAAAAGAAAAAACAAATATTATATGAACAAAAAATGCTGTACACATCAGATTTTTTTAAAAGGATATTTTAGTTGTCATTTGTCTTCGTTTTTAAATATTGTGATAAATATTGTATCATGGACTTTTTATCGTGCTATTATTGAACACTGAGTCTTTGGTTCAGTTACATCCCTTTATATGACACATGTCTAATAGTCAGATGTTAGTTAAATTGGGTTAGGTTGTATTCTGCTAAATTGTAGCTCAAGTTAGTTGAGTCAAAGAAAGAAAGTGAGAATGTTTACACGTTGTAAATAGAAGGGAATAATCATTTCAAATAAATCAAATGAACAGCCTTGGGCAAATGCAATTAAAACTAATTTATTCTTTTAAGCAGTTGAACTTTTATTTGGGGCTGACGATACAATGTTGATTTATGCTGTAAAACAAGACCAAATGTGCCACATGATGTGTAGAGACACGGAGCGTGTTTGGAGCAATTCCTTTTTAACTCTTAAACTGGGGTTGGGTTCAGTTGGATTGGACAGGTGACAACATTCAAACTGTAGCACGCCCCGAATCACCTCATCAAGATCCTCTTCCAAGGAAATTGTTTAGAAACTCACTGGAGACTCTCCAGGGACTCCACTTTGGGAAACACCTGGTTAGTGGATAATAGTGAAGAATGTGTGGAGTGTGTGTATGGGGGATGGAGGATGGGGGGTGGCTGTAGATTAATTGGCCTACTTCCTCCTGTGTGACATCTTGCTTCGTTCACCATAGAAACAAGGCATCTGGAAAACTGTACAAGATAGGACCTGTTCAAAGAAGCACTTCCATCTATAATGAAACCAAACTCATAACAGTAAGGGCCATGAGGGGCCTGCTGCTGGACCCTGAGTGCCTATGATAAGATAGAAAGCATTACATCATGCTACGCTACATCTGTGTGCACCATCAACATGCAGGTTAATCTGTGTAATTCTGATCTCTCTCAACATGGGGTAAAAGCCATTCCAGTGAAACATAAAACTATAAAACGGGCTAGATTGACATATCTAGGGTAAGCCCATCGAAGGTATAGCTTACAGTAGATAGAAGTCCCGAACAGCATGGAGATGTGAAACTACATAGAGTGACATCATGGCCAGTGATAGTACTTAAGCAATAGCTGAAGGTTAAAAACTAAAATCTTGTTTTGCTCACATGAAAAACACTATTGTCAGCACTGGCTTTGATTATTCTCCAGAATTTCTGGATTTGGAGCTTTGGTTGTTTTTAACTGCCTATAAGGAAAGATTTTGGTGACTACCAGCAGAAGAAACATAAAAGACTCTGGTAGATGACAAACCATCTAGAATTTTGTCTAATGGCTTTACCATGGACAAAAACGCCTGTAAAATATGAATGACAGCATATTTTTAATCTTGATTGAAAATCAAAAAATAATAATAAAATAAAAATAACACAGTATAGCACACATTTAATATAACTTTTTTGCTCTTTGTATTGTATTGAACATCATGCTAACACGCTGACAATGCTAACATGCTAATGTTACCAATGGCAGGTTATAATCTTAGGTGTCCCCGAACGGATGTGTACACAGACAACTGTGGACCCCACAGATGCCTGTTAGTTCTCTTTATCCTATTTCTGGAGTCTGCTTGGAGGAAGCGCTCCACGCACTAGATGATCAGCGTCTGTAGTGGCCACATGGAATGGTCCGCGGACACGTCTGTGCAGTCAGAACAAGTGGGCGGGTGCACAGATGTCTGCACAGAGCCTTCGCTCTGGTGATAAAATGTACATCATCTGGACTCGAACAGACAAGCGGACCCAAGAGCATTTGCGTATGTTGAAAGCAAAATACCAGCTAAGATTTAATTTGTTAGCATGCTAATATTTGCTAACAAGCACCAAACACAAAGTAAAGCTGAGGCTGATGGGAGGGCATTAGTTTTGCAGCTATTTAATTAAAAGGCAAAGTATTGGGCAAATTGAAATTTTAATCTGATCTGATGAGAACAATGACTGTCACACAGTTTCATGGCAATCCATTCAGTAGTTATTGAGATATTTCAGTCTGGACAGAGGAGACCAACACTGCCTTCCCTAGAGCCACTTTGCTAACAAGGCTAACAAGTCTACTCTCAGTAATCTTTTATCAAAGCTATTTGTATTTCAAATAGCAGCAGAGCTGCATGATGTGAATATTCAGCAGCCCAAACATGAATATATGGCAGTACAAATATCTCGCCGAGGGCAGCAGATATCGGTGTTTAAGTTTAACTTGTGTCTGGATATTGATGCCATTTATATGTAATGCTACACAGTCGTTCCAAACTTAATCACACTGGATTAATGCGGAGTGGAAAATTATGACTGTGCATTTTAAAGACGTGCTATTGTTTTATCATTTCCATTCACTTATTATATGATTGGATAACGTGCTTTCAGTCATTAAGTACATTAACAGCCACCAGCAATGAGCAAACAAATCAGTGATTATCAGAAATGATCAAGGTAAATTACTGTAATATTGCTTCCTTAGCTTTATTTATTGCATGTTACTGTGATAATGTGATGTTAGTGATGCATCTGAACTTAATGAGCTGAGACAATGGTAAATTAGCAGCTAGTAAATTGATACATTGCTGTTCTTTTCACTGATTTTCCCGATGGGAGGCTGCTGCTGATGGGCCCGTACTGAGAACTGTTTAGAACTAGTTTTTTCTTCCCCGTGGGCCCTTTGTGTCACCTCTGTGCAAAACAAATGGACTCATTGTGGACTACATACATATACTGTAATATTAAATTCTTATCTATAACTGTTGGTATTATTTATATTTTATTAATATGAACAATATGGAAGTTCCCAGCAGTGATTCCCAACATTTTAGCACGTACAATCTTAAAACAAAGCAATTTCTATTACATAATGGATTATAACCTGGACAAACAAGGAGTGATTCTGGTATTTTATGGATAAAAGGTTTTCTACTAATTTTCTGGAAAGAACGAAGTACTTTGGAACAAATGCTACAGAAAATCCAAGTTCCAAGACTGTCATTTTAGTTACTTTAATTGTGATGCTTTGCTGTTGATTTGTACAGATATTTCATCAAAGAAACAATTACACTTAAACCCAAGTAAATATGCATTAATAATTAATTTCTTACTGGATACATTAATCTGCATGCTTGCCTTTTGCATGCTCAGTTGACTTGACAGGTTACTCTAGTTCAGGGCTGCAGGTAACAATTATTTTCACTTTCCAGTGATCATTAATCGATTACTTTCTCAATCAATTAGTTGTTTCATCCTTAAAATGTCAGAAAATGGTGCAAAAATATTCATTTATTCCCAAAGATGACGCCCTCTAATTTCTTGTTTTGTCCTTAACCCAAATATATTCAGTTTACAGTCAGAGAGGGGTAAAGAAAATAGAAAATATTCACATTAAAGGAGCTAAAATCAGAGAATTATGACTTTTTTTTTTTTAAATGACCAATTAATCAATGATCAAAATATCTTAATGGTTAACAACTAATCACTCTACACTAGATAGTCTTTGGAATTGGTTACTTAAAAGTATAGCAAAAGAAAACTGTATGTGATCTAATTAACTCACCAAATTACATAGTTATTTCCTTAAAATTGACCTTTATTAAGGTAAATTTATCTTTATTAAGTATAAGTATTAGGAACTGATGGACTTGTAAAATAAAGTATTATTATTTTTTCCCTGAAGGGATGAAATTATCAAGAAATTCTCTAGAAAAAAAAGGGGAAATTAGACAAACGTCAAAAAAGCACATATAATTTTGTTCTGTAAAGTAATATAGTGACTATTTCACTTGAAATTGTGATTGCGATATGCGATATGATTAGTGGGAATGATCGTTTTTGCATTAAAATGTTTATTTATACTGGGAAAAAAAACTGCTTACATTACAGAGGATATTAAAGCCAGCGCATCTGTGAAGCACGACAGTACTTCATAATAATGCAGTTTTCTTACACGTTCTTCCTTTTCAAAAAATTGTGATGGTACTGCGATTTGGATATTGCACTTGGCCATATTACAATTTTGATAATATTGCAATCAATTTTGCAGCCCTATGGGGAGCCACTTGCAAAGGTACATATTATATGTCTGCCACATGTCTGCCACTGAGCACTCAGTGACATTTTGAAATAGTTTAATAATATAAGTGCAACTCAAACTGACATTCTGAACAGAGCATCTAATTGTTGGAATAATTCCTAAATGGAAGTTCAACGTGGGTTACATTTATGAATTAGCGAGAGCAGCTGTCACTCAAGCCCTCTTCAAAAGTCCTCAGTCATCTTAAGGTGTTCATTCTAGCGTGCGACAGACCCGTAGGTGAGTGGGCCCCACTCTAAAAGCCCATCCAGACATAGATGCGTAGCACTGGTGACCTTTAATTTCATTCAGACTGTGTACAAATGACTTCAGCATAGCCCACTTAGGAAAAAAAAAAGCCTGTGAAAGAAAGTCTTTGCAAGATTGTAGCTACTTTGGGTTTCGGCACACTGGCATTATCTACTCCCTAGCTTTAATGACTTCCCGCCGAGAGGAGCCACGGTGAGAGCCTTGGCAGTCAGACTAAGAATAGCATTAGACACAAGGTTATCTGGGCATTACACTCACTGTAACATGCAATTAACTCTACTCCTCCATTTTCATTACACAATTATTCATTAATGTCAATTTAATTTTATGCATTGTTCTACATGACCAAAGCCTGATTACGGGGCCCTTGCACTCCAATATCCCAAGTTAACTGGTGCCAGCCTCACTTGCAGGCCGACTAATTGCAATTTAGCCCTAGACAGCACCTCCCTCTTTAGGCTGTCCTTAATGGAGCAACTGATTCACAGACAGGTAACGATTGGAAAGACAAAGTGCTTCTCTCTCTGAATGGAAAACAAATGCACTGCTGCTAAGCTGTTTTCTTTGTGATAGCACTAAGGTCTGCCCTTTGTATTCAGAGAGGGACAAGAGGTAATATGTTTCCTTAAATCCTATTTGTCTTCCAATTCTATCTCCATATAGAAATAAGAAGAGCCTATTAAATCACACAGGGATGTCTATACAGCGGGAGCAATGGAATTTAGTTTATGGACAGATAACAATTTGCATTGCTATGTCAAGATTAAGGTACCATATGTAAGTTTTTCATTATAAACTAGCCAAAAGTATTCTAAAATGCTCTAAAGATAAGGGGAAGAATAAACTTCTGAGACGTTTATTCTCTGTTTGGACCGCTGCTGTCCAGTATACTCAGTCTTCAGTGATTTTTCCTCCCTGCGCCTTCAAACAATCTTCCCCTATAGCTGGAGCATCTCCTGCTTTTTTAAAAAAAACTTCAAGCTTCATTGTCTCTTGGTAACAATGGTAATGTGTTGCAAAATATGTCAGTAGAATGGTCAGAAAAAATGCGACATGCCTCACAGAGTGCCACTTACGAAGCAAGGTCACGTAAAGATGGAGGAAACTTGCACAAGTCAGAGGAATGAAATGTCATGTTGAGTTGGCTGCTTCTCTCTCTTAAAGATCTACTCTCATGCCATTTCTCTTTGTTACTCAGAACAAGTGATGGGATGCCTTTTAAAAGCAGTGACGCAGGAGAGAAACTAAACTTCAGAACCACAGAGATTCAGTTAGAAGCTACAAAAGTACTAAGAGCTGAACACACAAAGACTCTCCGGGACGTCACCACATCCTGCTTTGAGACAGTTGGGTGCAGTCTGGCCCCACTCTGGAGATGGTGCATCTTGGGTGCAACTTGGCTCATTATAAGTGACAATGGAAATGCAAATCAGCACAGCATGGGTTAACTCGATGCATCCAAAAGTCACAATAGAAAAGCTCTACTAGAACCATGGTTTGTCTGGCCCCTTACTGAAGTTTCAGTACTTTAACTGCAGCACTAGGCAAGGATTGTCCATTGCAATAATTATACTGTGACATAGAGGGCTCCTATGTGTGACTGACAGAGCTGTTGAGCTGGCCCAATAAGGCCTGGCGGAGGCCTCAGTTGTGCTCAAAACGTGTGACATGTGACTTTTCAAATCTGGACCAGTGATGATCCTCTGTGGGTCGTTTTATTAAACCCGCCCCTTCAACAGTTGTGATTGGCCCAAAAAGATCCAAGACTGGAGGAAACGTGTTTCAAACAAACAATGGCGACTCCTGAAGAGGTTAGTGTAGATACTGTGATAGCATCAGAACTGGAGAGTATTTCTTCATTGAAAGAAGAGCCATTGACCATTTGCTAAGCGCCACCCTCCTTAGTTACTGTTGCTACACCTGCCAAACTTTCCATTCTTGTACTGCATTTGTGTAGTTTGCGGTGATAACTTGTGAGTCGTTTCAGCTGACAGAATCCACAGTTGTCAGCTAAAACGACTCACAAGTAGATTTCATAAGTGTTGCTGGCTGGTGTAAGCTAATGCTAACTCGACTTGAGTCAGCTGAGATGTTTCCAGCTGACGTTTTAATATTTCCATCTGATACGTTTTAAAAAAAGAACACTGTGAAAGTGTGTACAGTATGTAAAGTTACCTGACAGCTGCGCACATGATATAACATTAATGCTAAAAGACTGAGGCTAAAGCTAGCTTACATCTCAGCAAACACTGGTCGGATGGTGAAACACAGCAGGTATACAGAGACAGTGAGACAGAGTGAGATGAATCGTTGTCGGCCCACTGATCCTGCACCAGCCCACATCCTCCTCTTCAACCTCCGACAGAGGTAATGCAGAGGCAGTGGTATCAATCAAGTTTGGCTGGAGGTAAAGTTACTATAGCTAATAAGCTACCGTTAGTTAGCTGGACATGCTAACATTTGCAGCCTATGTTAGAGCAGATAAAGACAGAATTTAATCCATTCCCCACATGTGTGGCCTTGTGTTTCGCTTTTTTGAGAGACCACAGAAAAGACGCCACTTTCCACCGACTCATGAAACTCATATTTTATTTTGAAAGTGCTTGCCCTTTTCCATCCAGTTTGTAAGGACGACTTCCCCGATGGTTCTGTGTAACAAAACATCTAGCATGTCAGGTTAAGGCTAGACCGGTGGTGGCATATCAAGCTTTCTTAATAAATCCACAGTCACTGACCTATATTAGCATTAAACTCACAATATGCAACAAGATTATAGCAAATTGTTTGTTATTTTTTGCTGTATGTTGTCATGAAATACACTCCTGAACAAGTGTAAATTTTAATCTGCCAATAGCGCAAGATTGAAGAAAGAAATCCATCCAGTTCATTCATGTCATTGATATATTTAATGTAGGCCTGAGTATTGAACTGAGGGATGGACAGACCAACAATGGAATCGTTTGAGCCGTGTTGGTAGTGTGGCTAAAAAAGGCTATGACTGACCTTTCAGTTTCATCCATCTGATGGTAATTAGGTGCTGCAATCCCGTTGTTTATGAAGGTATTAACACAACAACTGTTCGGGCTTTTCCCCCCATCCTGTCTCTGTCCTCTGTAATGTTTTGAACAACAAGCCGCACTGTTCTGTGCGATAAGTAAAACCATATTTTAAGGCAGCAAAAATTGTTTCACACTCTTCTGTCAGGAAATTTGCCTCATGCAATAATGGTAAAAAATTATAAACCACGAGGGACCATTTTTTTTATACACCTGACATGGAACACATGATTAAAGAGTGCAAATTTGAGGGTCACCCCAGGCCAATTGGACCTGTCTTTCATGCACTGATTCACATCAAAGAGTCTCAGGCAAGACTCCTTAAGGCATACAGTATGTGATCAAAGCACTCCCCTCTTTGCAAATTCTATTTTATCCTTGTTGTTCATATTATGTTTCAGAGTAACCATACAAATCTCATGCATAATTGGGAGGGTAAAAGACATTTTAATTCTTCCAGAACCATGCTCAATGCACAAAACAAGAAACTGTAATGTGAGATAATGATTAATGTACTTCTTTGTTGATTGACCATTGAAAAGACTACTCTTTTATTCTTCTGTTCCGCAGACTTTGTAAGCAGTAGGGCAGCAATTATTGTTCATTTTCAGACTGGGAATAATCAAGGCCTTCAAAAGAAAATTAGATAATAAGCATATAAAATATGAAAGGAAAGAAACAGCCAACTAGAGTCTTCACTCGGAATAAAAGAAGATGTGATTAGCATGGCCAAAGGTTTACAACATTTTGTTTGAATATAATAGATATAATTACTTTCATGTTGAATTGAATTCACTTCATAACAATATATCAGAATGAGGTGAAATATGTCTGGATTAAAAGTGTGATATTTTTTTTCTTCCATGTCTTTGCTCACAGTGAATTTGGATCATGGTGCAGTCTGTTGTTATTCTGATTATTTTTGTAACTATAAGGAAATCTTTGAAGAAGTATGATAATTACATAAATGATTTTTTTTTTTGCTCTTGCATCAACATACATTCAAAACGTCTTGGGTTCTACAAAATTATTTAGCATGTATGACGCGTTTAACGGCTTTCACTGAGCTCACAAGAGCTTCTGAGCTAATCAACAGGAGTGCTCTCCATGAGGTTTTTCCTGACCCCCCCTCATTATGCTGAATTCCTCTCACACACGTGCCACCGTTTAATTGAATGTTAACACTTCAGATACGTTCAGTGTTTAGAAATTAGCCAAATAATGTGTGCTAAACTATTTTTTTAAAGAATATTTCAGGATTTCAGGATTACAGTTGCGATGGCTGTCAAGAATATTGTCTCAGTCCATCCTGGGGTTGGCACACTACATTGTACAAAATGGTATGTCCAAACACTCATGTGTGTAGTGATATTTTTAATCAGTATTAACTTTCTACTCGACTATACTTACTATACTTGTATCTTTGCAAAGTTAGTTACTAGAGAGGTGTTTTCACATTCCTCTAATAAAAGGAGAGATGAACCTGGCCTAAAATCTGAGATTCACATGTTCTGCGGAAAAGCTAGATTTGGTACGTAACAAATTCAAAAGCGAAACGCTGTGATGCAGGCAAAGAAACCTGAGACCTCCAGCACAAAGTAGACTTGCTAGCATTAGCTGTGTCAGCCACTGCTAGTTACAAGCTAACAAACTAACAAACAAGATGAACAAACAAAAGTAACTAACTACACCCGCCATCCTAATACGACTGCGGATCGCTGATTTTTGTCTTCATCTGAGTCTGAGTCTGACTGAGGCACAAACACGAGTCCAATCTTTTCCTCTAATGCAGTGGATCTCAAACTTTTTACACCTTGTACCATATCTTCAAGTATCCATTTCATTTTTAACGCAACTGCTCAAAATATTCTCCTCCTGATCTGCACCTCTCTTTGCATTAGTTCCTGGTTGGAGCCACATTTGCAGTGTTCTTTATTTCACCTCTGCTTGCTATGTTGCCACCACAGTTTTGCTCACCTTAGCATAAAGACTGTAGACAGGGGAAAGCAGCTACCCTGGCTCTGATCAAAGCTAACAAAAACCTCACCAATTCACACATTATGTCTCGTTTGTTTACTCCACAAAAAAAGAAAAATTTGATCCAGAGATGAATAGTTATTCACAATTATTCCATATGACTTATTACTGTGTATTACTGCTAGCAAGCTAACAGACAAGCTGATGTGCGTATATTGTGGTGTGCTATATGATCCACTGGTCACAAAATGTTCATGTTGATAACTTCATTTCTTCCTCTTATTTTCAACAATAAGTCAGTGAACTTTTGTATATTACACACTGTAGTCTGTGATTCAAGTTATTATTATTTTGTGTACCTCTGTGTTTGTGTGTGTGTGTGTGTGTTATCTTTAATCCTAATAATTCAGCTATTGACTGGCTACTTATTTACACCAGCTTTGCAGAGAAGTACTTCCTACAGTTGTCCTCCTCAGCTCTTTCTCTCAGTGCCTCTCTCATCTCTCTTTACAAAGCATTTCCACAGGAAAACAATGTGCAACACCCCAAATGAAATTTCCATTGTTCAATTAAATCCCCTGAAAAGACCAAAACCAAAAATATGTTAGTCCATCCATCAGCACTCTCCTGCTTCTCTACTCTCTGTGGCAATAAACCCTTTTCTTTTCTTTTCTTTTTTAAATTAATTCTATTATTTACAGCTGCGCGTTTTCTATCAAATCAAAATGTCTTCAGTGAAAAATGCTTACGTAAGCAACTGGGACCCGGCTAAAAGCCTTACGTCCTGTGCCACACACAATGCTGAATGCTGGTTTTGCTTTGGGTTGTTTTGACACCCTCTGGATATGTTAGCAAAACTGCGACCTAAGAAGTTGTTTATTAAACTAATCTTTGCCTTAATCCCAAAAATAAACCTACAGGAGACCTTACACCTGACCGTAACTTCAAACAGAGATGATATTTAATCATTTCAAAGATACACTTTTCGCTCCTTGTACTGCTGCTTGACTGCATTTTCAAATGACTTTGACCTGCATGTGGATGAATTCTCACATTGACCATCATAACATTATACTGGGAAATATATCTAAATCAGGGGTGTAGTGGTAAAAACAGATGTTTTCCCTCATTGATTGATAGAATTAATTTGATAATATGTCAGTAACCCCTCAGCCTTGTTTCAAAGAGGTGGATAAACTGAGTTAACTTGGGTTTACTCCTCACTACACCCTTAAAGAGAGCTAAAATATATTGACAAGATGGATTAAGACTAAGATCAAACAACAAAAATGTGCAAAAATTTACTCATGTGGGGTCTATATTCTGACATCAATGTCGTATTTTGCCCAAATAATCATCAAATAAGCTGATCTCATATTGTATGTGTATTATTCAGTCTAGTTTGTCTAATTTCTAAAGCTTTCTAAATAAAATTAGGCTATACTTTGCTTCTTAGTCCAATTTTTGTCATGTACTCCCATATGGGTGAAATACCAAGTTTTTAGGGAGTAAGTGTGACCTCTGAAACATGCAATGCAACATAATTAAACAAGTAAATAACACTTTCCATAGTACAGACATGAGGAAAAAAAACGTCTATCTCGTCATGTTTCCATTTTTGTCCTTTCCGTTTCAGAAAATGCTGAAAAACAGATTGAGGGAAACAAACATATAGAACCGGTTGTAAGTTGTATAATATACAAAATAGTGATAAATTAGCAGACATAAAAGCTTTCATCATGACTGCAAATGTTGATTTAGATCAGTGAGGATAAAAAAAAAGAAACAAAACAGTTATCAATCTGTCTGCTCTGTATTCAATTCATTCTGTCGGCGGTTGTTGCGCTATCATCACCCCGCCTGATTGGTGGGGATTGATTAACAGCTTTGTGCATCCCCCAACTTCTAATTTCTTTTTGTCTTTTAATTAAAACCCGGTTCACTTCACCTCTGGCTGTATTGTGCTGCAGTAGAACGAAAAATGAGTGCAGCCTAGGGGTAGGAGCACTCCTCATAAGATTATAATTGTCAAGATGAAACTCTCCTAAACAAGCTTCAGCTAAACACATTTTCAAACATGAATTAGATTAGCAGCTTCCCCTGTACAGTGAATACATGCATTCAATATTTTGTTATTGTTATATTATTAATCCACACTATTAAATAATGAATGCCACTTTAAGTATTTTGTATCCAGTTTTTTTCCCCTGCTTCCTCCATAATTTACAAGTGTTTGGATGAAACAGAACGAAGAAATCCAAAAGAGCACAAAAAATATTTTCATGTCAGGCTGAAAATGAGCTACGATTTAATGTTTTTTTTAAAAACAAAATATAACAATGGAAAGATGCAGCGTTGTTGCAGTACAGAGTGATTTCCTGGGTAATCAGGATAATTACATCAGGAAGAAAATATGCAGCATTTAAAATGCAGAACTGACATTAGACGGCTCAAACGCTGCATGTCAGTGTGTCTGTACAATTAAAGGACATATGGGAAAACATTAGTGTGAGCACAGGAGGGCCTGGATGTTAATGAGAGACTGAACTCTCTCTGTACTTAGTTCTTCAGTTGGAGTGTTGAGATGGGTCCGCTGATTGTCCACTGAGAGTTGTTTACATTTCTTCAAAAGCTCCATTTAGTTTCCCCTGACAAGGTGGAATAAGTGACTTGGCCATGATGGATGGAGGCACCTGTCCTAATGGTGGCTCAAACTGTGCCCACTAGTGCACGCTACATTGATAAATTGACAACAGTTGGGACATGCTCCGCTAGCAGGGAGAATGGGGCTACTAGGACATCCGAGCGCTCGCCATGTTTCCGTGTCATCGTTATACGGAACCTCACAATGTGGAAGTCCCTCAACAGCTGCAGTGGAGGAGCGAGTGCTCGGAGGGGTTTTTGACGATTAATGTTGGGTCTTTGTCACTGACAAAGAACAGAGATGACACTTAAAACAGTGTAGTTTAAATGCCCCACAAATCTGCCACATGCGTCAACATTTTAGGTAGTCTTGAACCGTTTTTGTAGCTGTAGAAAATTGTGATAGATACATGTTAACTATTGATAAGATCATTTTTTTCCCCAGTTTAAATTATATTCAAAGGGATAGTTCACCCAAAAATGAAAATTCAGTCATTATCTACTCATCCTCATGCTGACTGAAGGTCAGCTTTACGTGTTTTTTAATCCACAAAACACTGCTGGAGTTTCACAGACAAAATTTAACTGAGTGATGATGGAAAAAACAGCCAAAAAGAACCCGTAAAATGCCTCCGTACTGCTTATCTGGTGGAATCCAAATCTCCTGAAGTCCTGGCATGCCGTTTATTTGCGCGTGCAAACCGTCACACCACAAACACCCGGTTCAGACAGTGTGCACGCGCACGTGAATGTGGCTCCAAGCTGAGGATCTACAGTGAAGATTTAGGCTAAAAACATGGTGTAAAATCCATTTGAAAACTGGTTGTTATGAAGATTCTGTAATGCTGTTTTCATGTAAAACTCCAGCAGTGTTTTGTGGACTGAAAAACTAAAACCGACCTTGAATCAGCATGAGGGTGAGAAGATAATGACCGAATTTTCATTTTTGGGTGAATTATTCCTCTAAATTCTTTACGATTCTTTTTTATGTACATTGCAACATTTTTTGGTAGTCTTAAACCATTTTGTGCAAGAGAGAAACAAATCTGAATTTTACAATCAATACTTTTAGATTAGATCTGTGGTTGCAAATTGTGTGCATAACTGATAAAATGTTAATCATTAACAGAATAGAAAAGCATATTTATTAGTGCTGTCAAAAATATCGCGTTATTAACGCGTTAACGCAAATCAATTTTAACGGCGTCATTTCTTTTATCGCGAGATTAACGTTCATTGTGACCAAGTGAACTTGTAGTTTTTATAAGCTGCGGCCACGACGACAACTCTGCAGCCGCCACATTAATGTGTGTGCATTTCACAACACATCATGTAGTGAATGGCTGCTCCACCCTAAGGCTGGTAGGTAGTGTATTATCAAGGTATCAATTATTTTAGGCAGAAAGTATAATTTCAGCACTATCAATAATGAACAATATTGACTGAACAAGCCAC